>JADLZL010000114.1:0-82249 GCA_015844335.1 Chrysopogon serrulatus | reverse complement strand
GTGAGAAATCAACAAGCAGCCATGTAACAACTGTCACTTTCATATATAGGTCCCATCAGGTATCTTATTGTCATATAAAATTTGTTCAATGGCACTCATCTACTACAGTTTCTTCAAGGACATGATGATAAAGGCGGTTTTTGTCTTCTCTTGCTCAAGGTGCTTGGACACGAGATGTGCATAATCTGCAAAAAGTAAGTCCAGTATGTTTTCTCCAAAATGACTTGCAATCAAAGGCTCCAGCAATGCTCTGACAAACTTGGAAACATTCATGCCACTACGGACACTGTCATGGACAATATCGCCTTCCGTGTCATCATAAGGATCCCAGTTTAGCTCAAGTAATTTGATGTAATCCAATTCGAACATGTGGCTTTCCATTACTATTTCCTTCACTTCAGCAATTGACGGACCATACAATGGTAGATTGAAAGATTCTAGTCTTCCTTTCTCCACAAGGCCCTATAGATTATGATTAGCATTATTGTTTATTTGACATCCTAAGTATATATAAACTTATAAGTTTATTATATATATGTTCTATTCTTCCTTACCTTTGCAACAAGAGATTGTAGTGATCTTGCAAGTAATCCATAAAGTTGGCTGCTATCTCCACTGTATACGTCCGCATCCTTCCTTCCAACAAATGTTAAAACCATTTTCCCTCCATATACAAGTTCTTCATGGCGCAGCTTGAGGAAGAGGGAGAAGTCCTTATGGAACTGCTCCTGGAAGCACTTCACTACAAATGATGGTGTGGTCTTTGTGATGTAAATATTATCTTTGTTTAATGGAGTTCCATTTCTTGCATGAAGTTCCTCGGGTACCTATCGTACATGGCATTTTAGAACATCACTCTGGACTCTAAATAATTGTGAGAAAATTGCCATGGGCGAATGTATGCAAGCATAAATAACTTCTTTGCAATAATGCATTCGATAAAAATACCTGAGAGCGCCAATGAAGGCAACAAGCAGAGTGAAAGAGATGGACACTTTGTCGAGGAAAAAGCCTGGTGTAGTATGATTTCGGTAATCCAGAAATATAGTACAAAGGTGGTGTGTACCCCATTTGTTCCATTATTGTACCATGCTTCAAGTTTTCGAGTGAATTGAAGAGCTGGTTGAAATCATTACCAGGTAGGTCATTCAAGAAGATCTGAAGTTCCATAGGATCACATCCATCAATAGATTTTTTGCACTGGCCAGATACAATTTCTATCACATTGGAGATGAAGAGCAATGTGTTTGGTCCCGAAGAGCATCCTAGGTCAGCAATGATCATGGATTTGGGGACAGGAACAGTACATGCTTCCTTTATGGCCTTCTCAATGATGGGCATAGTTTGTACCATAAGCTTCTCCTGGTAGTATGCACAGTGGGACAATATATAGTAGCTCTTAGATATATGTACGTGTATTTGTCCTGCTACAATCTTCATATGTATCGTAGAACATGTTAAAGGTGTTCAATCAAACATATGTATATCCTATACACTTTAACTTTTGGTGGGATTATTATATCAATATATAATCCATTATGATAAACATTAATTGCAATCTATAGAAATATGTGCACTAGCACGGTCTCGAAAAAAAAATTAATTGCAATCTATATTGTTATACATACACCAAAAAATCCATACAATAATACCATAAAAGGATTTAAGTGGAATATATAATATGGACATACTAATGCTTCTGAGTGTGGTACATACAAATGCATACTGCACTGTTATATTTCTGTATGCATGCATGGTAAACTGGAAAGGAATAGAAGAGTCACCTGAACCCTCGAATTCTTTGCGTAGCTATGTTCTCCTTCCCCTTCAGCCATGTGAAAGTCGCGTTGTAGATTTATCACCATTATTACAAATTTCCTTCGATACAGTTTCCTGGTTGTTCAAAAGAAACAAAAGAAAGCACCCAATGAATCTGCATATGCTCTTCATCACAGGGTACTATTTATAGTCGTAGCTAGCTACTAGCTAGAGAGCCATGGCACCTAATAACATCTATAAACAAGATGTGTTTCAACATACCCGCCAAATTTATGGGTTGTTGGCGTAGTTTGGCTTTTGATTTCTCATCAATGAATTAGAGTAATATTAGATCTGTGTCACATATGCTTGATTGTGTTTCAACATACCACACTTTGATGCATAAGGACAGATACTTTGTTTTGATTAAGACAAAGATTCCGATGCGTATAAGGACAAAATGGTATAGATATACACTTGTCTGCTACAATCTATCTACCACCGCCATCCTAATTAATGGTTAGCAAGGAGTTTTTTACATGACGCCCGGCTATAATGGACAGCAACAACTTTTCAGCATGCTGTCGGTGGCGGCTAATGGACAGCGACGACTTTTCAACCGGCAAAGCATGTATGACTTTTCAATTATTGACCGTCAGCTTTCAACTAACGCCCTGCTTTGTCATCATCATGACCTTCAGCTCGAGGGGCTCGATCGACGTCGTCACTGGTGTCGATTCTAACTACTATCAACATCGGCATCGAGTAGAGAAGGGGAGCTGCTGCTGCTGTCTGCTCTGAGGGTACGTAATGGAGGAGGAATGGTGATGCGAACCTGCAGCTATCCCAACGGAAGGAAGCTAAGGCGGCCGGCAGGCAGAGATCGATCAGCCTGGCCGCCGGAGTTGGACAGAAGAACAGAGGAGGATTTAGAGAGGGAAAGCGTCAGTGAACTTGCAGCTTTTGATGATGCGGTGGAGGGGACGCTCTGGTGCTGGGGTGCCGCTAGCTTTTATAGGCGCGGGAGAGGCACAAATCGTCTTCGATCATCACAGGTGGACCCGTCAAGCTTCCACATGCCATTAATGGCGTGCGCGGCTGTTCGTCGTCGATTGCGGCAATTAATGCTTATGGTTATGGCTGCCGCGGTTGTTCGTCGTCGATTGCGGCAGTGCTTATGACCGCCATGGTTGTTCGTCGTCGATTGTGGCAGTGCTTATGGCTGCCGCGGTTGTTTGTCGTCGATTGCGGCAGGGAGGCAGAGCATGCGGCAGAATTGAACAGCTATAGCACCCGATGACTGCAAACTCAGAACTGAAATGGAGCCCCAGCGAGATTGAAGACATCGATTAGATCATGTGACTATTAGAAGCTTCTAAAACAAAGGGTGCCGTGACTAAGGAATAAGCGTGTGCCAGATTGTTAGCGTCGTCAGAGCCTGAGTAGGCGCCTAGGGTCGCCGGATCTAGGTCGACCACAGCTTGTAGAGCATCCAGGGCAACGAGCTATGGAGGCGGCGCATCATTTTTTTTTCAGATCCAGATGAGCAAAGTTGTACAAAAATCCTTTTTGGCAAAAGCTGTGCCGCACCTATTTTTCTTGGGATTCAAAATCCTAGTAGTGCCTCGCTCGCCAACCCTGATGTCATAAGAAAATTTTCATGACGCTAAAACACAACAACTAAGTTAGCCTACAGACTAAGCTATGAGGCTGCTCATCGTGACCTGGTGACTGTGTCTACGTGTTTTGCATGTCCGAAGGCGACGGTATGCCAGACGCCGCTTGCTCCCTTGGATGAGCGACGGGTGCAGCGACTCGCGCATGCGCTCCCTTGCTCGATGAATGCCGCGTGGCACAAAAGAAATCATGCGGCTGCCGCGAGGACACCTCCATGACAGCTCGGCTCCGATTCCTTCGGCACGCCCACCTCTCGGCTCCAGCACAAGCGTGGCTCCCAGCCATCGATCACAGATCGCAGCTCGTAGGCCCGTCGGCTCCCAGCTATCCTCCCTCATCCTCAGATTGCAGTCGCAGGTGCCTGTCTACAAGGTTCATCAGCTGTCTCCTCCTGTACGATGTATGGATAAATTGCAAAAAATCAGATTGGTTCTGAAATAAATATAGATCTTCTTCAACTTGTCTGAAATACATTGATCTTTTGAACAGAAATCTGTTCACAATCTGCAATCAGGAAGCTAAAAAATAATTTCAGGCGCTACACAGCCTGAGTGGATCTGTTCAAAATGGTGGTATTTTTTATTGCATAAACAGAGTGTTGTCTTGAGAGATACAATTTTTTTTCTCTGGTGTCTTCAAGTCTACAGTGAATGGATGTCTAAAATAATATGATTGTTTCTCTGAACAGCCTCCTGCTATTCAGAGTAAAGCCAACAAACTATACATGTTCCATTCAAATCAACGATGGAAAACTGTATACTCCATCCATATTGAAGACTCTAAGAGCATCCTTGCTCAATAAACCTGTTCAGAATGATGCATTTCAGAGAAGTGAAACATGTTCAGTACATTTGCTTTGCTCTGAATAAGAACCTGTTTAGTCTTACTTCACAGTTCACTATGCAAACATATCCATACAATGCAGGAGTTCACTATGCAAACATATCCATACAATGCAGGATGGTGCCTGTTCTTCTTATCTTCTGTGCAGCCTGCACCTTGCAACAACAATCCAAACAAATGTTTCAGCTTTGTCAGAACTCAGCAACACAGAACTGAGCCGGAGGCACGGGAACACGTGGGGTGGGAAGCGGTGCCGGCCAGGGCTTACCGGCGGCGGCGCCAGGCCACACGGGGTGTCCGCGGCAGGGCCGGGCTGGTCCTCAGCAGGTGTACGGAACGTGGAGCGGGATCCACGAGGTGGGGGGAGGAGAAGCCGTGCTCGAGGAGAAGCTGCGCTCACGCCTGAGCCGAGAGAGCCGCGATAGAGCCTTTCTGTGTGTCTATGTACGTGAGGAGCCGAGGGAGCTAGCGACGTTCGGCTCGCGTGCTGGCCCTTTGGTTCGAAGGGGAGACACGCGGCATCCATCAGCCAGGGGGCGCAGGGGAGACGGAGTAGACCCATCGTCTACACAATTTTTTTCCCTTCACATCGGGTTCTAAAATTCTGCCAGACGCCGCTGGTGGGTCTTAAGGCTATCCGTACTCTTTATTCTCCATATTTATCCTCTAAAACGAATATTCTGTCCTGATCATCGAGATTCTCTACCTTATACTACTTTTTTCCGCATCCATCCATATTCTATATCATCCTCTATTCACGATGGAACCCACTGATCAGTTTTTTTTTAATAATAAAACTACATCCCTTCTCCTTCCCCTTCCCATTTTCTCTCTCCCCACGCTCTCTCTCCCTCCCGGCGCTCCCCGGCCCTCCCTCCTGGCGGCCAGCCGCCCGTCCATGGCGGCGGGCGCGTAGCGTAGGCCAGCGAGGGAGCGCTCGCGGCCGGCCAGTGAGGGAGCGGCGCGGCCGACGGGCGGCAGCGAAGGCGGCGCGGGAGGCGTGGCCGCAGCCCGAGCGCGGTGGCCCTAGCTCGAGGAGGGCGGCGGCGCAGGGCCAGCTACGAGGCGGCGAAGCCATGGCCGCGAGCTTAGCGGTCTCCATGCTCTCTCCTCTCCCGGTCGGCGTCCGGCTCCGTGCTCTCTCTCTCTCTCTCCGTGGCGGGGCGGGCGGCCGGCCGGCGGCGGTGAGCAGCCCCTTCTCCTTCCCGGCCTCCTCCCTCCTCTCTCTCTCTCGCGCCTTGAGCTGGTCGGTGACCTCGGCGAGCAGCCGGCGGGCCCCCACGCTGCGTGGATTAGCGCATGGACGCTACTCCGCCCAGTTTGGCGCACAAAGCCCTCCTTCCCGGATGACCTGGCGGCGTACCGGACACCGCTGCGGGAGTTTCATCCGTGAAAATGCGGCACCGGACGCGGATACAGGTCCCAGTGCACATAGCCTAAGCGCGCAAGCATTGCGAGCCAGACAACCTCTTGGGCTGTGTGCCCACTGCCCTCCAAGAAGGCAAAAGGGCACGGTGGCCACTCGACAAGGTCACGGAGTGGTTCCTCACTGACTTGGTAACCCTTTCGACTTTCGTCGTCATTGGGTAGAGAAGCAACAGAAAAGCAGCAAGAAGATGACATTTCTGTGAGGGTTTACATAGAGGAAGCAAAGAAGCTAGTGTCGCCCCCACAAGAGGAGAAGCAGCAATATAAAAGATGTAGACAATCGAGCGGTCAGCCATGATGTGCTAGTATAGTTGTACCGTTCCACCCTCGATGTCTAGAACACGAGACTATGATGTGCGAGTACGAGAAGGTCAAGGAGAACTGAATCGTACATCGTGCGTGAATGCTTCCGGGGCCTTGCTATGCTCCTGGAACCGTTGGTGTAATCGCTACCAGCGATGAGTCTCTGGACGCTGTCCGAAGAAGGTTTTTTCACATCTGGATTACACGCTTATTTCATTTCACTAAGACAAAGAGAATTATACGACATAGCTATGAGAGAGCCATGTACCACAGATTATAAACTACAAAAAAAGTTGACTTGGAATAAAACGTAAGGACAAAAAAGGAAAGTACAGAGAGATAGAGAGTGACTCCCCTCAAACCCTACAACCCTACCAACCAAACCTAAAAGAAAAGGTTACACCAACGCAATGGTGACCTGCAAGATAGAAAAAGTCTTGGAAAAGATATACGAGCAACCTGCAGCAAAGCATCCTCTAATGAAGGAAGCGCTAACACGCTCTCAGCAGCATAGCATCTACTAGAGAGGGGACCCAAGAGGAACACACCGTACCCACTGTGGCAGAGCATCCATAGCATGACTGAACATGATGCTCTCATCAACACAAAGCATCCACCAGAGAGGAGGCCAACCACCATAATGGCAAAGTATCCCCCCTAGAGAACAAGCAATGAGAATAATGTCAAGAGCTAAGGACAAGCCATTGCACGAAGAACAAAATCTGGTGCCGAAACATGCATGGGTTTCTTGAACAACGTCTTTAAGGAGCCTGAGCCATCAGCGTCGTCTGATGGGTCAAAACCAAGTTGAGCTTTCGCTGAGAACTCCATGCATGCCAAGGCAACAATATCAATGCAGGCGGAGTCGGGAAGGGGATGCTCAAAAGGGCCTCCTAGCTACTACTGTGAGCCGCGAGAAAGCACAACCACCCTACCCCTTTGCCATCGCTGGGAAGGAGGAGGAGGAGATAAATCGCTAATATCAAAAAACTTAGTATAAAGAGACCATAATTCTAAAGGACTCAATCTACAGAAAAAACTTATTGAATCGAAGGTCCCCACTTCGTTCGGCCTCTAAGGAGATGTTGGAAGTGATGGGAAGGGGACCAGCGTTGTTGGAGGAAGAGCGAGCGGCGGCTGTTGCTCTTGCTAGGTCACACGATGAGAGAGAGAGAGAGAGAGAGAGGTAATAGAAGAAGAACTATATTTTGATATAGGAAGGTCGATATATTTAAAAAAAACAAAATGCCAGTTTCATGCAGAGGGAGTACGACCTTAGAAAAATCAAAAGGTGTACCTTTGTTCGAACAAAATGAATATTGGCAACGACAATTTTGACTAGTGTGCGGTAACAAATACCAGCTCATCATAGAAAATCAAAAGCTGTACTTTTTCACTGTTCTCTGCATCATCGATACCTGACAAGCATCGGTCGGAAACACCCATGCTCGCCATATTTGCCACAAATTTTCGTGATTGAATTTTATATACACAGTCCTCATATACACGTCGAGACAACGTTTTGACTGGAAGCTAGCAGATGGAAACGATCGATGCATCCGTCCGAGGTTGTCCGTGCGATGTGCACATATGGCTTCCTCTCCGTCTCCGTGCATGCAAAGAGGATAACAAAAGCACCCAAACAATGCTTCAACCATTGTTAATTACCACGCGCTACGCATAAGGAATCATTCCATTTGTCTCGTCAATTCCTCTGTTGCCATCTTATATAACAACAAGATACCCTACCCCTATTACTATGTCGAGCAGAAGAACACTATAGCAACGGACCGGAGCTCATCATCAGGGATTCGCTGAAGAAGAAATCGAGGAAGTTGTCCATCCATGGCTTCTTCCAAGCAAGTGCTGGTCATCGTCGTCGCCATCGTCGTCCTCGCAGCGGCACCGGCACCGGCCCTCACCGCCGACCTCTTGGTCGGGGACAGCCAGGGTTGGCGCCTCGACTTCGACTACGACGATTGGGTCGACGGCAAGGACTTCATCGTTGGCGACACGCTAGGTACGTATACCACAATTGTAATAAGTATTTCGGTGCATGGTAATAGTAACTAACGAGTTAACGACCTGGATCCGTGTCGTGCAGTGTTCAAGTACGCCAAGGGCCGGCACACGGTGGTGCAGGCGACGGCGGCGAGCTTCGCGGCGTGCAACCAGGCCAACAGCCTCGGGGTTTGGACCTCCGGCGACGACCGGGTCAACCTCAACGCGACGGGCCACTGGTGGTTCTTCTGCGGGGTGGGCACTCACTGCCAACAGGGCATGAGGTTCAACGTCACGGTCCTGCCGCAAGTCAAGCTCTCCTCTTCGTCGCCGCCGCCGGCGCTTGCTCACGGCGGAGGTGTCGCAGCGGGGCTCGCCGCTGCCGGCGTGGCGGCCGCGGTGGCCGCGCTCCTGTTCTAGCCATCGCGCTTTCATCCAGTCGTCCGTGCACTTATGCTGCGGTGACGGATAATTCCAAATATATGAGTCCTGGCTTGTAATTTGACGGATTCTTGATATGTGCGTATTAGGCAAAGAGATGTTCCAATAATTTTTGATACATTTTTAACATTAATAAACAATATACATATTGTTCATATTCAAAACTGCCAAATCTATTCACACTGACCCAGCCGCCGCCGCTTCTTGCTCAACCACCGCGGCCACCGTACCACCCTCCCCACGACACGCTCGATCGGTCCCGCTCCTCTTTTCTTACCGGCGATCTAGCCATAGACAGAGGAGCCGGGATCTGATCCTTTAATTTTATTTTCATTTTTCAGTGATGTAAACATTTTAACCATTTATTTTACCTTTTAAGAATCTAAACGACGTGCAGTGGTATTCCTTCACCATTTAAATGTTGTTTAATAAATAGTGGATGAAACGGTGGTTGTTTAGACAAACGATGCTTTTCACAAGCTCAACCAAATAGAGGCTGGTGATGCGGTGCCCAAGCTAGCCGTCGAGGGCGGCAGTGCTGCAGGCGGTGCGGCACGCATATATGTTATGGCAGGGCATGTTGGCATCGGCGGCATGGCAGGGCGAGATGATGCCAACATCACGCGGAGGGCCGGGCCGGGGAGGGGATGTGGCTCCTCCCGTTCCTGTACCCGCCGCCGGCGTCGGCGTACGTGGCGGCCATGTCGGCGGTGTCGCTGGCGTCCATGGCCAACGCGGGCCTCGCCGAGCTCCGCGGCGACCACATGGCCTACTCCAAGTTCTGGCACGTCGTGGCGGCCGCGGGTGCCGGTGCCGGTGCCGGCGGCAACAAGCGGAGCGGCGGTGGCGCGCTGCTGAGAAGCCGCGACGGGATGCTGCTGGCCTACGCCCCGGCGTTCCTCGCCGCCGCCCGCGTCCTTCGTCGTGCCGGCCGGCGCCGTCGAAGGCGCGCGCGCCGAGCTCCTCAGCGCCGCGCGCTCGCCGCCCACTTCCTCAAACGGGCTCTCGAGGTACCCAGCGCCCACCCTGGATTTCTTCTTCTTTATCATCGTCTTCGGATCGGAGCAGCTGAACTGAACCGACTATCCGCCGCCGTCATGTTTCTCTTCATCTCAGGTGCTGTTCGTGCACCGGTACAGCGGGCGCATGCCGCTGGCCACGGCGGCGACCATCTCCTGCAGCTACCTGCTGAGCACGGTGACCATGATCTACGCGCAGCACCTCAGCGCCGGCCTCCCGGACCCCGCCGTGGACCTGCTGCACCCGGGCGTGCTCGTCTTCGCCGTCGGCCTCGCCGGCAACTTCTACCACCACTACCTCCTCTCCAGGCTGAGAGCCGCCGGCGGCGGCGGCGGCGACAAGAACGGGTACAAGATCCCCAGGGGTGGCCTGTTCGGGCTTGTCGCCTGCCCGCACTACCTCTTCGAGATCCTCGCCTTCTTCGGCTTCGCCATGATGGCGCAGACGCTGTACGCGCTCGCCGTCGCCACCGGGACCGCCGCGTACCTCGCCGGCCGGAGCTGCGCCACCAGGAGGGGGTACCAGTCCAAGTTCCACGAGTTCCCGTCCAGGATCAAGGCGTTGCTGCCGTACGTGTTGTAGTGAGCTAGGAGAGTGAGTCGAACTCTGTACCTCAATCTGTCTAACTCTGCTCTTCTCATCTTTTCCTCCACACATTCTCGAATATTTAAAATTTATTTAGATGAAACCATGCATGTTTCTAATCTACTGCTGGAACAAGAAAAAAAAAACCGTTTTTCTGTAAAAATCCTGCGGTCCAAACAAATCCTAAAGCTAGCACAATTCAAATCTAACACGAGAGCTCGTTTCAAATCTATGGGACTACATGCAGTATGTCTCTAGACATAACCATATGGTCTGCAAGCCCGTACTTATGTAATGTGAACTGATTTCACTACCCAATTGCATTACAATTCTACTAGCCAAAAGATACAATTAGTCCTTAACATTGATCGGACATGTTTATTGACGTGTACAGCTCGGTGGGTAGGGCGCACAAAGCGCATGAGATTTTCTAATATATATTAAATAGGGTTTTTTATTGCTTATTATCTAAAATTGACTCGTGCGGGAGCACAAGTTAATGGACTATATAGTATCCTTAATTAAAGGAGTATGATTGATGACTAAAAGCTTGGTTTTGGTCGATACTGCTGCTACCACCCATCACAGCGGAAGATGTATAGGAGAAGGCATCAGGTGGTGGCCCTGGCACATAGGTTGCCACCGGCATCCTCGCCGGTAGATTGGGCAGTGGCGCCTCAGAGCGCAGCACGCTGACGGCCTGCCTGATGGATGGCCGGAGGCTCGGGTCAGGGTGCGCGCACCAGAGACCGACGACCATCACGATCTCCATCTCACCGGCGTCCAAGTCACCCTTGAGCCGTGCATCGGCGGCGTCGACGATGGCTCCTCTGCTGTACCACTCCCACACCCACTGCACAATGTGGATCATCACGTCGTCTTCTTCCTCCTCGCGGCAACGAGCCACTAGGGGCCGCCTGCCGCAGGTGATCTCCAGGAGGACGACGCCGAAGCTATAGACGTCTGACTCGGCGTTGGCGCTGCCGGTGATCATGCACTTGGGGTCCATGTATCCCATGGTTCCGGCGAGCACCGTGGTGTTGGAGCACCGGCCGTGGTCGACCAGCCTCGCCAGCCCGAAGTCGCCGAGCTTGGCGTTGAAGGACGCGTCCAGCATCACGTTGCTGGGCTTGATGTCCCTGTGCACCACGCACTGCTCCCACTCCTCGTGCAGGTAGAGCAGAGCCGACGCTAGCCCCAGCACGATCTCGTGCCGGGCCGGCCATGGCAGCAGCGTGCCGTGGCCGTGGCCGTGGGCATCGTCATTGCTGCCAGCACTGTAGAGGTGCTTGTCGAGGCTGCCGTTGGGCATGAGCTCGTACACCAGCAGCAGCTCGCCGCCGCCATGGCATCACCCGATGAGCTGCACCAGGTTGCGGTGCCTGAGCCGGCTGATGATCCTCACCTCTGAGGCGTACTCCTTCCTCCCCTGCTTGGATCCCTTGGACACTCTCTTGATGGCGACGTGGAGATCCATGTCCTTGAGGAATCCCCTGTACACTGAGCCGAAGCCGCCTTCCCCGAGCTTCCGTGTGTCGGAGAAGTTGTCGGTGGCGGCGGCGAGCTCGCCGTAGTGAAACCGCTTAGGCCCGGTCCCTCTCTCGAACTCGCCCTCCATCTCGGCCGCCTCCTCGTCGGAGAACCCTCCTTCTCGCAGCTCTTGCTCCCTCGCTCGTGCCCTCCGTCGCCGGCGAAGAAGGAGCCATATGGAGACGAAGCCCAGGATGATGAAGATCGCGACTGACACACCGATCACGATCGCTGCTGTCTTTGACGGTTGTTCTATGGAAATGAAAGGCGCAAAAGACAGACCACGTAAATGTTGTTGTTGTTGCCCAATGCAAGCAAGAAGATGTCTACCGTACCTCTACTTGGATCTGGAGTAGTCGGCGGTGCAGTGATGTCTATCGGGGTCCAGGCCACCAGGTAGCGCAGGTAGCAGCTGAACCCCTTGATGGAGCCTCCCGTGTGATTGGGGTACTGCTTCCACAGCCTCTTGCTGTAGCTGGAGATGCAGTTCGTGCACTGGGTGTTGTCGAGGTCCCTGGTGCACTGCGCCAGGCCGTACATCTCCGGCGAGCCGGCCGTGTCCAAGTACGGCGTGCTGGTGCTGAAAATCCGGGACGGGTCGGTGACGACGCCGGCCGAGAGTTTGGCCACCAGCGGCGTCCAGGCCTCCTGCACAGCTGCTCCAGTCACAGCCATGCCGGCGGCGGCCGCGTACGTGGTCAACATGAAGCCAAGGTCCGCGGTGGCCGGGATCGGCGCCGACGAGTACCGGAGCAAGCAATGGTCGTACATCGCGCTCACGTTCCGGCTGCCCGGGCACACTGTCGTGATCCCGGCTGGCCCCCCGGAGAGGCAGTCGAGGCACCGCGTCGGGTTGGTGTCCGCGAAGCACATGAGGAGGCCGAACACCGCGTCGGGCCCTGAACCGGCGCTGCCCT
The DNA here is from genome assembly GCA_015844335.1 of Chrysopogon serrulatus. Lineage (NCBI taxonomy): Eukaryota > Viridiplantae > Streptophyta > Magnoliopsida > Poales > Poaceae > Chrysopogon > Chrysopogon serrulatus. The sequence goes on along the minus strand of JADLZL010000114.1, from coordinate 69,746 downwards.
TGTAGAACCAGCCGTTGTCGCCGGCCGCCGCGGGGAGCGCGGACAGGAGCTGGTCCAGGCTCTTCTTGTACTGGCTGTCATCGGTGTAGTTGTCCGCAGCCGAGCAGACCTTGTAAAACGGCCTCTTGATCTTGATCTTGTTGTTCGCCTCCTCCCCGCCGGCTGAGACCAAGAGGAGGAGGAGGAGGGCCAAGATGGCGAGGGGGAGGAGAAAGCGGGAAGCCATAGCCGGCCGGCAGTTGCGTTGCGTTGCGTTGCGTTGCTCTCTTTCTGACACCGGCAGTCAGCAGCAGCGGCTGATGAGTATTTGTAGCAATTCTTGGTTGTGTCCTGGTGTTGAGACTGCATATGCATAAAGCAGCTAGAAGTTCAGTGTCTGTCAGCAAGGAGGATCTTTTCGTTGTGTAGTCACTAGTCAGTGTTCGGTAGTAACTGACATTTTTACCCATTTCTTTTCCATTTTAGGAGTGTTTTCTATTGAGAAAACTTCCCCGGCCCATTCTGTGAGGAAGTTCAGCAGATTTCTTTTGGTAGTTCATAAGGGTGGGCACAAGTTTTGTAGGTTAGGAGCATTGAATTTCTGATTTGAATGGATATCTCTTAGCTCTTCCCTTCAAAAGATATTACTCTAGCTGATATCTCTTAGCTCCCAAGGGTGGTCACAACTCACACGATCCATTTGCTGGTCTGCTTTTTTGCTTGGGTCCAGTCTATTATGAATCCTACTCCCGTCAGTGTCTTCAATCTGATTTTCACGCGGAATTTCGTCTAAAAAAATTCAGGCAAGGAGAGAAGAATATTATTCAAGAGCACATGCCATGTTTATGGACGATATGTACAAGGAAAGAAGGTTTCCACTTTCCCGGTGTGTGCGCTGTGGTTGTTTTCTAGTGAATAACACGTATTATGGCATCACTGTCACGCGCGTGAATAACACTGGACGCACCCGAGGCGAGGCCCAAGAAACCCCAGAGCCGCCGCTAGGTACAATGGCAGACTCTGGTGACGTCGCCGCCGTAGCAGCAGCCGCCGCCGCCGCCGCCGCCGAGGCCTCGGCGCCCTGGCGGCGGGCAAAAGCCCAGCCATTGGCGGGGCGCGTGGCGATCGTGACGGGCACGTCGGGGCATCGGCCGCGCCATCGCGGCGCAGCTGTCCTCCCTGGGCGCGAGCCTGGTGCTGGGGTACGCGACGTCAATGGCATGTGTGTGGCGGCAGCGACGCGTGAGAAGCCTTCTTGACCTCCAGTGGCGCACAAGGGGCCTCCTCGACCTCAAGCCGCACACATTGTTAGATTTAATGTGGGCTCGGTCTATATTTTATTTAATTAAATCAAATAAAATTCTAAGACCCAGATTAAATATTGTGTGCAATATTATTTAATTTCCTACTAGATGTTGAATGGATGTTGACTCAACTTATACGTGCGGTATGTGTCTGCACACTTTGAGAAAGCTAAGCAAACCGTGATGAGGTGCGTGACCGAGCCCAAGCCTGACGTGGACATGGTGCGCAATGAATTGGTTTTTGCCACTCAAGCCAATTATGGGCAAGAATTACAGGAGTTTAGCAGCGTCTCCATGCTGCCAACTCCTGATCTCCTGCACTCGTCCGGTTTCCTAGCTACGAGATAAAAGATTTGCTTCAACATTCAGCCGTCTTAGACGCTCACATGTCAAGACATCCACCCTTCTGCTACAAACCAAGCCTTCCCGTCACTACAAACCAAGCCTTCCCATCATGTCACGTCCCGGTTCCTGCAAGCACTGGAATAAGGGAGAGCAGGCCTCCGAAACCGAGTCGTCTCTAGGTGTATATACATGCACGGGTGAAAGGCAACCATCAAGTTTTTGAGGAGCGATTACATGACTGCTTGATTGATCAATCCACGACCTTTTCTTTTCCTAGCAGTAGGAAATCAGCAGAGTCACATCACCTCTGTACTGCATCAAGCAGGACGACTATAACAACAAGCACTATATATATGTTGACTAGCGTAACCAGCTCTAGCGCCGCTGGTACATAGCAAGTCATCGCCTTTATACACAGCAATCAAGATCGACCTTGATGATTAATATCAATCAAGTATATGTTTGTGGCACTTATCTCTCCTCGTTCCTATGTCGAGTGGCAACCTCTCAACAGACAAGCAAAAGCGACCGACGACGACTATGGCGTCTCGGAGAAGGAGGCACCTGCGAGCAGCGCGGGGCTTGGTGATGGAAAAACAAAATTATGCATGCGTAGTGTATACCGTGACCCATGCAGCACCTCATCACCGTTTGCTTGGGTCCAGAGACGATCAGCACTCGTGTGATGAAGTTGACACATGCACCAAAACGTACTCCAGGCAGGATCACTGTTTGCAATTGCAACGCTGCAAAGCCGGCCGATCCAGCATCCATCAAGCTGCATCGAAGACAGCGAGATGGCAAATGGGCACCCCGATATCTGAATACCCAATAGGTTTTACCCGATAAAGCGGCAACAGTTTTACGTACCCACGGATGCGTTATTGGCCGAAACCCTCTACGCATTGGGAAAGCGAGCCTGGACGCATGGAGCTCATTCGAGTGGTGTCGCATGGCATGCAGGTTACGAATTAAAATTAAAATAAAAAAAAACATGCAAGCTGTCACGTGTAGAATATAGAATTACAAAGAAACAAAAATTTGCATTAAGATTGCGGACGATAATATCGTCATCGCTATATATATTGACCACCGATCTTACTTGCATTGTCAACGACTATCGGGAATTCCCATGCTCGTCAGATTTACGACGAAATTTCGTGATGACAGGAAACTCAGACTGATCGATATGATGCATCCGAGGTTCTCCGTACGATGTTCCCCCGCTCTCTCCGAGCATGAACTGGTCGAGGATAACAATGCAAAGAGAGCCCAAATTAAATAAACATGCTCCAGCCATTGTTAACCACGCGCGATGCTTAACGAATCATTCCATCTCTGTTCTCCTTGTTGCCTTGATTTTATATTTATAGCATTACCACGCGATCGATGGCCAGCAGAACAACAATGGCTTCCAAGCAAGTGATGCTCGTCGTCATCGTAGCCGTCACCGTCGCAACCATCCTCGCCGCCCCAGCCCTCGCCGCCGACCTCTTGGTCGGGGACAGCCAGGGTTGGCGCCTCGGCGTCGACTACGACAACTGGGTCGACGGCAACGACTTCATCGTCGGCGACACTCTAGGTACCTATGTAAAACGCGCACAATCGTCAGTAAAGAACGTATATATGGCCCTCTCTTCCGTGGCAACATATAATAACAAACTCGGTCCGTCTCTTGCAGTGTTCAAGTATGACAAGGGACGGCACACGGTGGTGCAGGCGACGGCGGCGAGCTTCGCGGCGTGCAGCCAGGCCAACAACGGCAGCCTCGGGGTGTGGACCTCCGGCGACGACAGGGTCGCCCTCAACACGTCGGGCCACTGGTGGTTCTTCTGCGGGGTGGGCAACCACTGCCAACAGGGCATGAAGTTCAATGTCACCTCCCCCCTTCGTCGTCGACACCGACGCCGGGCGGAGGTGACACAACAACGGGGCTCGCCTGTGCTCGGCGTGGAGGTGTTGCAGTGGTGCTCGCCGGCATGGCGGCGGTGGCCGGGCTCCTGTTCTAATTAAGCACGCATCGCCGGCATGACGGATGACTCCAAATTTGTGTGTCCTGTATGGACTCCTGTTTGTAATTTAATTTGACAGATTCATCATGCTATGACAAAGAGATGTTCCAATCCTTACCCCCTATTCGCGTGATGGCATGAGTACTTGCGAAAAACTAAGCATAGAAGTCACCGATGAACATATTGCGGGTCACTAAAAAGAATAACGTCATTAAATTCAGAAATATATCCAAGTAAATATGATCTTTCTCATACCACTAAAAGACTAAGCTAATAGATCTTAAGATTAACAAACTTATCAAAAGATTATAGGCACATTGCCGACCACTAAAAGAATTATATCATTAAATTCTGTTACTGCGTTCTCATTAAGTTATTAAGAACTTAAATTTATTACACTATATATAAGATACCCAACTAGCTGAGCTACACTCAATTCACCATTAACAAGAAATATACAAATCGAGTTTTGGACATAGAGTCTATCACACACCGTTGCTTCTGTCCATAGATATAAAATTTCTAGGGCTACAAATGATTCTCATTATGCAGAATTATTTAAACATCAGAAATAAGAAGCTAGCTCTTTTGCAACAAAGAAATTATTCTTTAGTCTTCACCAATTAGCTCGAATGAGCTCTGGGTCGCCAGGCGGTGGATCCGTCGTTGCCCTTCGTCGAGATGACTGAAATGTGGGCTTGGATCACCTGATTGGCCGATTCAGACCAAATTTGTGAAAGTTATGACAATAAAAATATCTATGGTACAAAAAACAAATATTATATTTTCTAAAATCAAATGGCCTATTTGGACATGATGAAAGGATAGTTGAATTAGAAAAAAATAATAGCCGTGTAATAATATCTATGGGCTCTCCTTTTTACCTACCAAGAGAACAACCTTATTACTCCCATCCTCCTCCATCTAGGTTGTTTTCTTCCTCTGCTATTCCACCCCACCCAACTTTCCATGCCTCTGCCTCTCCTTCGCCTTCACCTCACAGTAACGTTGGCTCCAAAATCAGTGAGGGTTGTCCTTCCTCTCTCTCACTTTGTCTCTCCACTTTTCCTATTTGTTTTCTATGACTAGATCTAGCCTCTAGACTGACCCCGCCGATGGCCTCAACCATCGCCCCATGCCAGCGGCGCCCCTAGATGCATTGTTTGGCACACCACTCCCTCGCTCCCTCCCTTACTCCTAATCAAAGAACCGCTACTCGAACACAAAGGGCAGGAACACCTACGGTCAGCACAAAATGTCATATGTTTACGCTGATCCACCGTCAGATTAACATGTACCATCAGATCTAAAGATAATTAATGATCCACAGTTATGACATAAGGTGGGTAAGAAATTTTCAGGTAAAAGTGTTTTCCATTCTTTCACGAAAAATAATTCTACATAAATAGATAAAAGCATCTTCAAGAGATTTTGTAAACTAAATCTTTAAAACTCAATATTTAGAAGATCTCTAAAATAAATAGCTCTCCATAATAATACTAGAACTAACATCCCAACAGACTGTTCATATTTGAAGTCACGCTCCATATTTGAATGGGCCACATCAATCGTATCCATTGTTTTCGTTGTTGCTCGAGCCATCTGGTGGTGTCTGCACGCACGACGCGTGAACAGGACAAGGCCATCGCATTCGGCCGGGGAAAATACTAGAGTTTCTATATATTATTACACGGGTGGCATATGATTAGACGTAGGGCCATAGACGTGATCATGTGGTACTTGTGAGAAGTAGCATTTGGATATAGAATTGCGTCGGGCGGCGTGTGATTTGTTTTCACGGGAGCGCGTGCACAAGGCGCCGGGATCGGGCAGATCGTAGTGATCTGCCAGTTGGGGTCAACGATCGGGCAGATTCTAGTCCGCCGGGTGGATTGTTAACATAAGTACGATTGTAATATCGTAGATTTTTTTCTTTTTAGAGATTTTCTTGTTAAAATAGGAAGTTGTTTTGTATAGCGACTCGTCTAAAATATAACTTAAACTTTTTATTTTTATACAAATATTTATTATAAAATCATATATGAATATTTTTATAAAAATATTTTTTTAAGACAAATCAAACTTATAACAACTTAAAAAGTTAAATAACTTTTAGGTTGTTAAGTTTGATTTGTCTTGAAAAACATTTTCATAAAAATTATGATTTATATTTCTGATGTATGACATAAATCTTATTCAAAACGACTTTTTTTTTACCATGATGAGAATATTATATAAATAAACAAGTATAATAGAAGAGATAGTACAGATATAGAATAGAAGATATGCCACTCTGTCCTTATATGCATCGTGGAATTGTCTTATTATAATCATAACATATCTTTATATATGCATCAACTGTCCCAAGTACCAATCATGCATATGACAACACAAGCCAGTACATTACTCTAATTCACGGATGAGAAATCAAGTTACTCTAGTGTGTGTGTGTCACGTCTAGGTGACACACAAGCGTGGATTTCAGTCAAGACGTTGCCGTGTTCACGACAGCAGTTCGCGTGTCTTCCTCGAGAGGGTATAAATACTTGAGGTCATGTGTGGCTTGGCGACCATCCTCGCCTCATCCAGTTCTTGCGGCCTTGCCTGGCATCACTCTGATGATGACGCAGCAGCAACCAGCAGTGCGAGCCACGGCCACCGCCGATGACGCCGCCGCCAACAACAACGCGAAGCGTTCCCCAGCGGACAAGCCGCCGTTCACGCTGGCCGACATCAAGCGAGCCATCCCGCCGCACTGCTTCCGCCGCTCATTGCTCAAGTCCACCTCCTACCTCCTGCGCGACCTCTCCGCGGTCGCCGCGCTCCTCTACGTGGCGCTGGTGGCGATCCCTCCCTCCCCGCCGGCGGTCTTCTCCGCCTCGCCGCGTGGCCACTCTACTGGGCGGCGCAGGTGACCGCGCTCAACGGCGTGTGGGTGATCGCGCACGAGTGCGGCCACCACGCCTTCTCGGAGTACGCGGCGCTGGACGACGCCGTCGGCTTCGCGCTCCACACGGCGCTCCTCGTGCCGTACTTCTCCTGGAAGTACAGCCACCGCCGGCACCACGCCAACTCGGCGTCCCTGGACCGGGACGAGGTGTTCGTGCCGTGGCGACGGCGCACCGAGCTGCCCGCCTACGTACGCGCGCTCCACGGCAACGCCGCCGGCCGCCTCGCCCACCTCGCGCTCTTGCTCGTCGTCGGCTTCCCGCTCTACCTCACGTGCAACATCTCCGGCAGGCCGTACCCGCGCCATGCCAACCACTATGACCCTTACTCGCCCATCTTCTCCGGGAGCTGGGAGCGCGCCGGGGTCATCCTCTCCGACGCCGGCGTCGCCGCCTTCTCTTTTTTACTCTACCGCCTCTCCTCCGCCGTTGGTTTCACGACGCTGTTGCTCGTGTACGGTGTGCCCCTGCTCGGGGTGAATGCGTGCCTGGTGGTCGTCACGTTCCTGCACCACACCGACCCCGTGCTGCCTCGCTACGACTCCAGCGAGTGGGACTGGCTCCGCGGCGCGCTCGCCACCGTCGACCGCGACTACGGCGCCTTCCTCAACGTCGCCACCCACCACATCACCGACACGCACGTCATGCACCATCTCTTCCCGTCCATGCCGCACTACCACGCCGTCGAGGCCACCAAGGCCATCCGCCCGGTCCTCGGCGAATACTACTGCTTCGACGACACGCCCATCATGCAAGCGGCATGGTGCGCCGCCAAGGATTGCTTGTATGTCGAGCCCGACGACAGCCACCAGGGCGTCTTCTGGTTCGGCAGCAACAAGCAGTCTGGTTTCCATGACCAATGAACCTGATGAGAAGTCTTGTTCGGTGGACTTAAAACACCGAATAGCTATCCATATTTGCTTTTCAAATGCATTATCATTTTAACTTTGGAATATTTAAATTTCTGCATTGCATATAAAACAAAACAAATATTTCCATGTAGTCATGCATGCTCATTTCATTATGTATATTTGTTGCCTGCATTTTAAATGAAAACAAAATAAATAAGTCTTCTGCATTGCATATGATCGTGATTGTTCTTCAACCATTATTTCTCTATAGATAAATACGATACTCTATACTCTGGAATACTCCTGAGTAAAAACTACAATGGTACTCTCTACACTTGTGGATTTATCTGTGAACGTAAGAAATACCAAAGGAAGTAGAGTTTTACATAACACCGGTTACCGCAAAGGACATGAAAACGAGTTGCATACTATGAACAAAACCAAATTTGGCGATCCCAGCTGCAAGAATCTCATATGCTTGAACCTTATTGGCGCTCCTTAACTCCTTTTTATAATCGCCAGTGCTAACATAAAAGTTTGTGCCTCGTGGAGATCTACAACTTTGGTTTTAGGCATTTCCCCATACAAGTTCATTGGACAAGTTGAAAATTTGAATTTCAAACCATCGAGATCTATAACTTTTGTTTTAATCATTTCTTCATTAAAGTCTCTTTAAAATGTCACAATATCCTTTCTTCAATTAAGTCTCTTGGAAACTTCACAATGAATACAAGAGAAAATTAACTAATACAAATTAAATCATATATGGTGGCTTCAAAAAAAAAATTAAATCATATATGGTTCACGCCATATATGGTTCACGCCCTCTAGGTTTGAGTCCTTGGTGGCTTAACTTGAGGGCGCTTCGGTCTCACGCTGCTGGGCTACCCTTTCTATTCCTCTCTTTTTCTAGAGATAAAAAAGCTCAAAAACAATAAACATTTTTGTTAATAATTAATTAAACTAGGTAAAATACTCCTCCATTGCTACAGTGCTTCCAGTTCCATCCCTTTTGTATTCTGAGTCCTCTCTACAAAATTTTCTCTCTCTCTCTCTCTCTCTCTCTCTCTCTCTCTCTCTCTCTCTCTCTCTCTCGTCTACTGGCATTGGATATTGGGTTGATGCCTACCGTGTTGACTTTCATGTGCGCTGATCCCGTCAGCCATCAAGAAGAGGGTTGCCTGTTTTTTTTCCTCCTTTATTTGAATTTGTCCCTTGGCTTCTTGCTCCTATTTCCCCCTTTTGGATAGCGGTAGCTTCGCACTTGGAGCCAGGTGCTATGTCTATGTCACCCTTGGTGCAGCCGTACGTTGCGAGGCGAGGTAAGGCGAGTGGCCAGCGAACGCGCGTCCTTTAGAACAACGTTGAGCTTGTGCACGTGTAATGGGACTGTGCGCCCGGCGCCCCCTATATGCTCATCTTTGTTACAGTGCATCGTGCCTACCAGCCTAGCTCGCTATACCAAGAAATCAGCGCCCCTCGGGTCTAGGTCCACCGAAGCCCATAGAATCTTCTCATCTGTGAGGGTTGTCCCCGTCATATATGTTACAGTACCCCACCATCAATTATCGATGTGGGAGTAAACCTAACAAGCTTAGCAGCCGAGCAAGATCGCACAAAACAGATGATGGCAGCGTCTCGCCAACGGAGATGGTGGATTAGATCATCTACTTGACATGGCATTTCGTTGACGGAGCTGGTGGATTTGAACGATACCCTGAATACTTCTAGTTGACATACTGCAGTGGTAACTCCATGCGCTTATATGGAACCCTTCTGTATTCGTAAAGAATTACCTACGCACATTATCTAATGTTGTTACTAGGAATATATTCATAGTAGAAATGCTATATGCATTTCTCGATGCCATTACCTAGAGTGTATACTTAGTAGTGAGGTTAAGATAATACCACTATGTGTTTCTAGCATATTATTAAGGATGGATTTTATGTATTCTTAGTAATGATTAGAATAAATACCAATAGATTTGTTGAACCAGATGATATAGTGGAGACCATTAGTGATAGCAATATAATGTGCACCCAAACACCCAAACACATGGAGCGTAACATCTTCTCATGAACACAAAACAACACACATTTTCATAATAGTTTTTACATTACAATACTCTTGCAATATATAAGAGTAATTACTCAAGTAGTCCATGGATCATACATATGTAATCAATATTTTGTTATCACATCACATAGATAGCCCAAGGGTTCGTATATATAGTATGATCAACAGGTGCATGATTCATGCAATGAGATATATATTGTTTACTTCATCGTGATCCGATGCATGATGCAAACCTAAGAAGACTTGTCGCTGCCGAACCAGAAGACGCCCTGGCGGCGGCCGTCGGGCTCGACGTACAAGCACTCCTTGGCGGCGTGCCACGCCGCTTGCACCATGGGCATGTCGTCGAAGCGGTAGTACTCGCCGAGGACCGGGCGGATCGCCCTGGTGGCCTCGACGGCGTGGTAGTGTGGCATGGACGGGAAGAGGTGGTGCACGACGTGCGTGTCGGCGATGTGGTGGAAGGCGGCGTTGAGGAAGGCGCCGTAGTCGCGGTCGACGGTGGCGAGCGCGCCACGGAGCCAGTCCCACTCGCCGGAGTCGTAGCGCGGCACCACGGGGTGGTTGTGGTGCAAGAACGTGATGAGCACCAGCCACACGTTCGCCACGAGCAGCGGCGGGCCGTACACGAGCAGCAGCGTCGTGAAACCGACGGCGGATGAGAGGCGGTAGAGAGCGAGCGAGAAGGCGACGATGCCGGCGTCGGAGAGGATGACCCCGGCGCGCTCCCGGCTCCCGGAGAAGATGGGCGAGTAAGGGTCGAAGTGGCTGGCGAGGCGGCGCGGGTACGGCCTGCCCGTGATGTTGCACGTGAGGTAGAGCGGGAAGCCGAAGACGAGCAAGGGCGCGAGGAGGACGAGGCGGATGGCGGTGTTGCCGTGGAGGACGCGCACGAAGTCCGGCAGCTCGGAGCGTCGCCACGGCACGAACACCTCGTCCCGGTCCAGAGACGCCGCGTTGGCGTGGTGCCGGCGGTGGCTGTGCTTCCAGGAGAAGTAGGGCACGAGGAGCGCCGTGTGGAGCGCGAAGCCGACGGCGTCGTCCAGCGCCGCGTGCTCCGAGAAGGCGTGGTGGCCGCACTCGTGCGCCATCACCCACACGCTGTGGAGCGCGGGAACCCTGCGCCGCCCAGTACAGCGGCCACGCGGCCAGGCGGAGGAGACCGCCGGCGGGGAGCGAGGGGATCGCCACCAGCGCCACGTAGAGGAGCGCGGCGACGGCGGAGAGGTCGCGCAGGAGGTAGGAGGTGGACCTGAGGAATGAGCGCCGGAAGCAGTGCGGCGGGATGGCGCGCTTGATGTCGGCCAGCGTGAACGGCGGCTTGTCCGCCAGGGAACGCTTCATGTTGTCGTTGGTGGTAGCATCGTCGGCGGCGGCCGTGGCTCGCACTGCAGGTGGTTGCTGCTGCTGCATCATCAGAGTCATCACTCCTGAAACTGGCTCGGGCGAGGAGGATGGTACGTCGCCAGGCCACACATGACCTGCAAGTATTTATATCCTCTCGGCGAAGACGCGAACTGCTTTCGTGAACATGGCAACTGTCTTGGCTGACAGTGAAATCCACGCGTGTGTCTGCGGGAATATCTCGAGTTCTCTCGACCGCGCGGCCTCTGGTTGTCCGCCTGCCCTATATGAAAACGGATCATGCTTATGATGGCGCTTATGTCACTCGACAGACGACAGCGGAAGACAGCAAACGCCTGAGACCTCAAGCGACTGGATTCTAAATTGATCGATAAGACAACTGATTGAGTGTTTATGGATTTGATTGACCCTTGGCCTCGAGCGGCCGAGCCTTGGATAATAATAAGCAAAAGAACAAGAGATATAATATTCTGTACCAAATGATCAATAAGACAACTACTTTTGCTGTAAATATCTAGCTAAAGGCATGTACAACGCATAAACAGAGGTCGTCTCTAAAAGACACGAATCTAACATAAAGACAACTAAAAAAATTGTTATTCAGTTAGAAATTATCAAATAACAATAACAATTATTAACAGCAGCAAGTGAACGCTACCCTGGCCACCTAAGTTTGAGCCCCACGGACCCACGCCAAAACATAGGGTTTTCTCGACTTGTGTGAGAATATCTTATTCTTAACAAAAAAATATCTAGGGCCCTGTCTTACCCCGTGGGTCGAGTTTTTAACAGTTTACTATTAACAGCAAGGTGACAGTAACAGTTAGCAGCATGATTCTTCGTTCAAGATGAATTGCAATGGAGCATGCAAAACAAAATCGCCATGAAGACATATGAATCAGTTTAATATAAGACATGCATCAGAATTGTCGTAAGTCGCTATAAATCATATCAGTGTATCGTTTGCTCCACTACACAGCAGCATTGCCTTATGTGTATTGAATATTAATTCAGGAAGCCTGTCGAATTCATAGGGCCAATCAGAAGAATAAATAAGAACCCAAATGAGTTAGCAGACTTTGCAAGCTCTTTATACAATAATGCAAGAGGCCAATGTGTTTATGTCATTTAATTAGTCCGAGAGTACTTAGGCAACAAAGTTTAAACTATGTTTAAGTAGCGTCTTCAAGCAAACCTAGCTAGGAGGTTTTGTACTTTCCATACACATCTGCCATAACCAGCTGTGTGATGTCTACATTTTACATGCTTTGCTTGTAACAAGTTCCAGAGGCATAATCTACCGTTAACGAAGACAACATAATTTAATTACAGTAGCAGAGTTTACATTTACCGTCTTCAGTAGCAGTGTCATAATTTACTGTTAACGAAGACAACATAAACACAAGTTCCAGAGCCACGATCATTGTTTTTTCTACTACCAGATACATAGCCGTGTGTTGCACTGAACCGGTTTTTTTTAAAATAAAACACGAATCAGGCAGGAGCACTGAAGGGGTTTTTGTCCACACCTACAGCGAGACACGTGTTGTGGCTTAGACAAACGTATTTAGAAATATATAAATCTAATTACATACAAGATATAAAACATATTTCATAATTTTTATCACATATATTGTGTAGATGGCTTTGCGTTCGCAGGAAGGGTCAGGCGTCTCAAATATAGCAAGCTATTTTAGTTTTTGCTGGTAGTTAAAATTACCTCTGGATTGTAGTTTTCTTCTACTTCTCTTGTCTTTTCTCCTTCCTTGCATGCACCAAATCAGTCACCGTTTGGGTCTCACATCCCGTGTGTGGGACAGGATTTGATATGATATATCAAAAGTTTCATCATTGCAATTCCCAAACATTGACGTCCAAACTCCAGCGACGCACATGATGATGGTCCGCTCGCGTTGCCAGCTGCTGCCGCATGCCAGCTATTGCTCTTGTTCGCCCTGTGCCGCTCTTCTGCTCCGCTGGCCAACGCGACAACACCATCGCTCGGCCGCACTGCTACTATTTTTTTTTTTAGTAAAGCCATTTGACGCCCTTTATTGAACTTGAATAATAGTTACATCATTCGCCAAAGCTCCTATAATAAAGCTTTTCTAACCCAATAGCAATTTTCTTTTGCAGGCTATCTCATTGTGATCATTCTGTTTGCTATCTTGCATCCGTTACCTGATAGCATCTGTTATTGTAAAGTGCTGTCTGTATGCTTTTGGGATTGCTAAGTTTCTGAAATCAGGTAAGTCTGAATTTTTAGTTAAGTGCAACGTGCTGTCTGTATGCTTCTGGGATTGATGTCATGGCTATTTTCATGAAAACTGGACTGTGAGTGCGAATAGATCAGAGCATGGTCTTGCAGAGTGCCATCCGCAAGTTATCTGTAACCTTCTGCCGTGATCATGTGAACTATCTTACACTAGTCCATCAACCCGTGCTCTCGCACGGGCTTCAATTTTAAGAGATATACCGCCTAAATGTTTATACTAAATTATATATTTTCTTTATGTTTATTTCTACAAAATAGATTGATGCTTGATAGTCTATACCAATTATCACAAACTTATTAGTTGCTTTTTTGGAAACACTGATTAATATGTTTTCATCTATTTTTATTTTTACTTTGCACTAATTTGAAATCTTGAAACTAACTATAGCAGTCCTTGTCGCATCATATATCTTATGAAATTAGGAATCTAAATTTTATTTTTCTATTTTTTCTTATTGACCACTATAGTTTTTTATCCTCAATTAAAACTCTTGTACTTAATTTATCATTTATCGACTCTTTTTTTTTTTGCATTTTGTAAAATAAGGATAGAGTAATGCGTTCTTAATAATAAATAGGATGAGAAATAATTTGAATCTTGCATCATGTCATTTAAGGTAAGTGATATTGCTTGAAATGAGATCTCGCATGTGGTAGCAACCCTAACCTCTAAAGAATTTTAATTGTTGTCTAATACTCTACTTTTTAAGCTAAAGTTATTTTAAAGGGTTAGAGAAACATAGCCGGTAGTGGTCTCTTTCATACTTCTTAGATGATTGAATTTTCTTATCAAGAAATATACTTGTAGTTCTGGTTATATTATGAATATAAAGATGTCAAATATTTAGTTAAAATATATCAATACATCTAAAGTAACAACCAATATAAATTATATGTCATGATTACTAATATGATTTTAAATAGGTTGCTAGTATCATTAGTGTATATATGAGTTTTTGAATAAATATTTTTTATACTAAAACTATGAAATTAATTATCATATAGTACTAATATAATTTAAAGTGAATTGTGTTACTTTGTGGTTTGTGAATTAAACATTTTTATGCTTCATAAAAACTTAAAAAAATTATTTATCTGACCGCATATATATTTACTTGGTATATATAGTGAAACATAGTATATAGTTATTTAATTTCATGATTGTAGAACTTTAAGATTTATACATATATATGATTTTTTCATGAAAAATATTAGTGTTTACATGTAGCTTTGAGTGATATTTTTATTTATCTTTTATAATGATTTTTATAGATTAAAATATAAAGATAATACTTTATACTCTCTTTCATAGCAACATACGTGGATAAGATGATAAAAATTGAAGATGTAATTTTGTATTAACTTTTATAAAATTAATACCATGTATTTTAAATTATCTTTCATAATAATAGATTTAGGATCTAGCTATAAAGTTAGAGATTGTTTGTGGGTATTTTAATTAAAACGTGAGGGGTATATTTTGATTTATTTTTCATAATGGGAAAATGGGTCATTTAGATATAAATTTAAGGGATTATTTTGATTTATTTTTCATAATGGCATATGTATGTGGGAAATTTATATATAAATTTAGAGGGTATTGATTTATTTTTTTTTATAAAGGCAAAGTAGGTGATTTAGATATAAATCTAGGGGATTATTTTGATTTACTTTCATAATGACATTTGTATGTGGGAAATTTATATATAAATTTAGGGGGTTATTATGAATTATTCTTCATAATGGCAGTGGTGGATAATTAAAATACAAAATTAGGGGTTACTTTATGTAGTTTTTATAATGGCAGGTGGGTAATTTTTTTATAAATCGCAACAGATCCGATGGTTATTATTAACTACGCTGATTATTGTCTATTAAATTAAAGGCCGATGTTTCTGATTATTGTGAGAATTTCTAGGATTTATCTTTTTTCCTAACGCATCTGGTGAGAGTTAACGTGGTGCCTCCGTTGGGGCCTTTAATTAGTAATAGTAAGATTGTTGTCTGTTGGTGTGAACTCTTTTCATCTATTGCTATGTGAGTGCTGTCAGTGTGAATGGAGCATGACCGAGGAAAGTGCTAACTGCATGTTATTTGTAACCTTTTGGTGTGATCATGTGAGCTCTCTCGATCATTGTCTCTATGAACTGCGTCATAAAGTGGTATAGAAAATAGTATTCATTGTTGATATTGGTTGCATGTAACATATTAAACAGCTTGTAGATAGCGGAATAGACACTTCATTGTATGATCAGTTATTTTAGTTGTCTTTATGTCAAATTCGAGACTCTTGTTAGGTTGTGTTTGGTTTGACGTCAAGGTGAGACGGAATGAATCCATTTCAGTTTTGTATGGAACAGTTTCATCTCTGTGTTTGATTGAGGGAATAACGATACCCTTTGTTCTATGGTTGGTTGGAGTAATGACCATGGAAGGATTTATCAACGCTTAGGATTTTTAGGCCTCCGTCAACTGGGACCCATGTGTCATTCACAGTAGCTCCTTCTTCCTCACTTTTTGCCTAGCAGGATGCAGGGGCTTGGTCGGGCGCCATCTGCGAGCTCCAGGCGGAGGCTGCGACCACCTCTTGAGTGGCCGCCAGCAGCCCACCCACTCGCTGCTCGCCCATCAGTGCTCGCCTGTCGGAGGTAGCCACCCGTCGGCACTTGGGTACCTGCCATGGGCAACTTCGAAGCAGAGGACGGCCAGCGCCTGGCCACCTACCGACGCCCTGTTCGTCTACCTAGCCCGGCGCCTCGCACAGCGAGCTCAAGGCAGAGGCCGAAGCCTGGCGCTAGCAAGATTGAGGCGGAGACTAGCCGTGGGCATTTGCCTGGCACCAGCGATCTCGAGGCAGAGGCGAAGGCCGGGCCGCGGTCGCACCCACGTGCGGAGCCGCCCTTCGGTGCCTGCCGCTGATGCCCTACCTGCCTATGTCCGCCCCTCACCGGCGTCTGGCCAACCGTGTGCGCAATGGAAAGGAAACGCTGCTTGTCTCATCCCCACTCATCCCTTCCCGTTCCACAAATTTCTAGATACCAGGTTGTCCTTGAATCTAAGGGAATATTTCCTTCTGGAATGACTCCGTCGCCGGTGTCCCTAAACCAAACACTAAGATCAAGTGGGAAATCCCCTCGTTCCTGTCCCATCCTTTAACTAAACACTAACTTAGAGACGACCATGTATATGGACTATACGTGCCCTTAGCTAGGTACTTGCAGCAAGAACAGTTGTCTTATCGATCATCCAAGACGCGACCTGAGGGACAAAAGGGTCAATCAAATCCATGAACACTGAATTAGTGTATACTAGGCGTCAAACATTCCACGTCTTCTACTAGAATCCAGCCGCTTGAGATCTCAAAGCCATGGTTGTTGGGATCCGTTTGCTGTCTTCAGCTGTTGAGATGACCTAAGCACCATAATAAGCATGACAGGTGGCGACCAGCGTGGCGGCGGGCAGGCGGACAACCAGAGGCCGCGCGGCCGAGAGGTTCTCGGAGTAGAGCGTGTCATGCATGTCTCGGTGTGGATTTCAGCCATGACGTACGCCCGTGTCCACAAAAGCAGTTCGCGTCTTCGCCGAGAGCATATAAATACTTGCAGGTCATGTGTGGCCTGGCGACCATCCTCCTCGTCCCCGATCCAGTTTCTTGAGTGATGACTCTGACGATGCAGCAGCAGCAACCACCAGCAGTGCCAGCCACGGCCGCCGCCGACGATGCCACCACCAACAACAACTACATGAAGCGATCCCTGGCGGACAAGCCGCCGTTCACGCTGGCCGACATCAAGCGCGCCATCCCGCCGCACTGCTTCCGCCGCTCATTGCTCAGGTCCACCTCCTACCTCCTGCGCGACCTCTCCGCGGTCGCCGCGCTCCTCTACGTGGCGCTGGTGGCGATCCCCTCGCTCCCCCGCCGGCGGTCTCCTCCGCCTCGCCGCGTGGCCGCTCTACTGGGCGGCGCAGGGGAGCGCGCTCCACAGCGTGTGGGTGATGGCGCACGAGTGCGGCCACCACGCATTCTCGGAGCACGCGGCGCTGGACGACGCCGTCGGCTTCGCGCTCCACACGGCGCTCCTCGTGCCCTACTTCTCCTGGAAGCATAGCCACCGCCGGCACCACGCAAACGCGGCGTCCCTGGACCGGGACGAGGTGTTCGTGCCGTGGCGACGCTCCGAGCTGCCGGACTTCGTGCGCGTCCTCCACGGCAACACCGCCATCCGCCTCGTCCTCCTCGTGCCCTTGCTCGTCTTCGGCTTCCCGCTCTACCTCACGTGCAACATCACCGGCAGGCCGTACCCGCGCCGCCTCGCCAACCACTTCGACCCTTACTCGCCCATCTTCTCCGGGAGCCGGGAGCGCGCCGGGGTCATCCTCTCCGACGCCGGCGTCGTCGCCTTCTCGCTCGCCCTCTACCGCCTCTCATCCGCCGTCGGTTTCACGACGCTGCTGCTCGTGTACGGCGCGCCGCTGCTCGTGGCGAACGTGTGGCTGGTGCTCATCACGTTCCTGCACCACAACCACCCCGTGGTGCCCCGTTACGACTCCGGCGAGTGGGACTGGCTCCGCGGCGCGCTCGCCACCGTCGACCGCGACTACGGCGCCTTCCTCAACGCCGCCTTCCACCACATCGCCGACACGCACGTCGTGCACCACCTCTTCCCGTCCATGCCACATTACCACGCCGTGGAGGCCACCAGGGCCATCCGCCCGGTCCTCGGCGAGTACTACCGCTTCGACGACACGCCCATCGTGCAAGCGGCGTGGCACGCCACCAAGGAGTGCTTGTACGTCGAGCCCGACGTCAGCCGCCAGGGCGTCTTCTGGTTCGGCAGCAACAAGTTTTCTTAGGTTGCATGCATGGATTGGATGACCATGAAGTAAACAATATTTCACTGCATGCATCATGCACTTGTTGATCATACTATATGAAGCCTCGGGCTAGCTATGTGATGTGATAACTATATATTGTACTAGTATATGTATGATCCATGGACCACTTGAGTAATTACTCCTATATATTGCAAGAGTAATGTAATGTGAAAACTATTACGCAAATGCTTTGTTTGTGTTCATGAGAAGATGTGTTACACTCTCTATATGTTTGAGTGCACATTAAATTGCTAACTCTAATGCTCTCCACTTTATCATCTAGTTCGACAATTCCAACTAGTTTTCAAGAATATTAAAACCAACAAATTTTGTGGCTTTAGAGATTGGCCATGATGGGAACTGTGCAAAAAGACTTAGCTATATATAGTAGATTCACTAAGTGGTTAGCACCTAGAATCTAAGATCGGCTAGGAGCGACGCGCATGCCGGTATGCGTACTCATACTTTTCAACTTTTATGTGATCTACCTTGTAAAAGTCGTAAGCTAAAACAAACACCTCAGCTGTTGAGCTGGTTTTAGAAAAGCTGGATAGTAACAAACAGGCCGGGCTTAGGGATAGGGGCAGGCGACGACCAAGGGCCCCTGCCGGCAAGGGGGCCCATGAGTATATGTAATAATGTACCTAAAGTACATCTATTTCAGTATTTAGCCCATACTTTCACTGATTTAGGTCCATTCTGATACTGGGCACGACGATTTGGCAACTAGTCCACGACTCCGTGCATGTCTCCGTCTGTGGCCCTTCCTATTCATGCATAGCTTCGTATTGGCGACTTTGCGTGACGGCATGAGCGTCATCTACTGGCTATTCCATTCGTATCCTGTTCAGCAAGCTAAGCTACGACTAACGCATGGCTTGTGTGGCCTGCAGGATGAAAAAGGACAGACCATAGGATGGTGATAGAGTACTGTGACATCCAATCCAATCCATACGACCATATACAGGCTATCAAGCATCAAAGCAAATAGTTGATTCATTAATCAAGCGGTAATATGGACATAGAGAAACCGAGAGGCCTGTAGGCAGTACCGCAGTAGGTTGTCATTCCATAATGTTCTTATAAAGATTTTATATAAGAAATTCCTAAAGATGGTTTTTTAAAATATAGGTTACTAGGCCCTTTGTATCTTTATCCAAGAGCTGTAAAACTTGTTGAGACAGCCACTACTACATAAAACTTAATGGAGGCAGACAAAAACCGTTAACCGAGGCGGGCATTCTAACCGCCTCGGACTAATCGTCACAGTTAATCGTGGCTTAACCGAGGCGGGCAGTTTAAGTCAACCGCCTCGGTAAACAGGCATTAACCGAGGCGGTTCCTTACAACGCCCGTCTCAGTTAATAGATTAACCGAGGCGGTTCCTTATAACGCCCGCCTCAGTTACATCATTAACTGAAGCGGTTATGTGTTAATAGCCCGCCTCGGTTATTGATTTTCAGATTAAAAAAGCTTTTAATAAATTTAAATTTAAATTTCATATCGAATAATACACTAAATAAATTACAAATGAAGCACACAATACACTAACACTTATACATTGAGAGAAATATTATAAGTTTATATACATGTCATCCACAACGTTCGTCGATCCACCGCAAAGTTTATATTACAAATGAATCTAAGCTACGGTCTACTAGAAGATGTCCGGCAATATGTAATCCCTCATGTCTAGCATGGTTCTCCAGTTCCGTAGCTTCTCGTACTTCTTCTCAGTCGCTAGCTCGCTTTCCTTGTTGAAAAACTTTCCGTCAACATGAGCAACTTCGTCTATTACAAACTTACAGATGTTGGCTATTATTTGCTTGATATGAGCGTTGTCCACCCTTGACTCTCTCCAAATTGGTTTTGCTTTCTTGAGCTGCCGCCAACTTCTACTGTACCCTGCACGCCCCTCAAGTACTCACAAGCGTAGTATCCACATAAAAACCGAGGCATCGGGTTGTTTGGCATACTGCATGCAATAACATACCACATAATCTTTACAACTATAGAGATGATCCATGATGTAGTACCACATATATATATATATATACATATATATATATATATATATATATATGAATATCGGCCTGATACTTACCGGAAGTCTCGCTTCACCGAGAGTTTGTATCCATACTTCTTCTTCTTCTCGGACCTCCGATCATAGCATTCTGGGTCTTCCGTGAACTTCCTGTAGGCGCTGTATGAAAACCACAAGTGTCAACAACCAATTTGAAACATACTATTGAGGCCATAAATAAATATGTGTCGTCACTTACTATCGGACCACGATTCGAAATCCTTGTACCCTTTTTTTTTGTTCGATTTGGCGCAAGGAGTCTAATATGACGGCCTTTCCATCCTGTGGATAGATTAAAAATACAATTCAGTGCCCATGACGCCCAAGCTGCAACATTTATACAGTAGGATCACAAATCTTTACATATAAAAAGAGTGAACCCAATACCTATTGCAATTATCGTTTAATTAACTTACCCGAACTGGTGTGCAGCAAGGATACACCCATTTCCTCGGATCTTCTTCATTGCTTCTAGAATGTACTGTCCCTTTCTATACTTGAGCTCTCCTTGTAGC
Source organism: Chrysopogon serrulatus (assembly GCA_015844335.1). Lineage (NCBI taxonomy): Eukaryota > Viridiplantae > Streptophyta > Magnoliopsida > Poales > Poaceae > Chrysopogon > Chrysopogon serrulatus. The sequence goes on along the minus strand of JADLZL010000114.1, from coordinate 49,115 downwards.
CTAGTCTGGGCGTGCACTCGCTGCATCCTATCCAAGTTTACCAACAGAGGATCCGTGTCTGGTATATCATATCCAATGATTGCCCTCTGGGTAATATGCATAGGGGATAGGTAGATAATGTTATCCTCTATTTCATTGCCAATATACGATTGCATCCTGCAAGCACAAGTCATCAAATACATTGCATTCTAAGCTTCGTCATAATGAACGTATTACCTGATAGAACGGATCTTTTTTTAAGATCACTTACATTGCAAAGAGGGTAACTTGGGCGACGTCGAGATCCTTGCGGCGCAGCATCCTATGCATGTCGTGAAAGTCAAGGGTGAAATAACAGTCTTCATCCAAGTAGAAGTACTCCTGGGACCTTCACAATGAATTCTCTCATGCCTAACTTTGTTTGCATGCATATACCAGATATGGAACCTCCGAACCTCCCACAGCTCGTCCTGGATGAGCTGGTCCAAGGATAACATGAACTTGCCATTCTCAAAGTTATCGGGGCAATCTGGAGTAAGGTCCCAAATTCTAGGCGGCGTTGGAGGCCTGTAATTGAGACAAAGAGTGAAGAAAACCGTTAGTATCGTGACCCACACACATTATTTGTTGACTATGTTCGGTTGCCATTCAAATTTGTACCTGTCAAACTTCGTCGTATAATGGAACCTGTTTGCTATTTTGTACGCCGCCCATGCCTCCACGGGGATGTTCTCGGGTCTATCGTCCTGCTCTTCAGCTGTATTCTTCTGTTGCGTAGGAGGACAGCTCTCTTTTACCCTCCTATATCCCCGTGGAGGCGGTGTTCCGCCTCCCCGATGCACCTTGCGTAGGAGGACACTTCTCTTCTGCCTCGCCTTGACTGCTTCCAGGTGGTGTTCTGTTCCCTGATCCACCCCCTGAACGGCCTTGTGGGCTGCCTGTGTCTAGAGGCGGGCTACGCCGAGGATTGCTGCCTTGTCCACCTGCATTGTCATCACCATCACCGCCCATGTCATCACCACCGTCATCGTTGTCGTCGTCACTTGGGCCGCCAGGGGGAGACGGCGGCGGTTGAGATTGATGTGTAGCCGGCGTCGGCATTTCCAAGACAATATCTACCTTGTTCCATAGCACATGCTCACAAAGAGCACCGCCGAGCCTCGTGGCACCTGATTCGCTTGGAATGTCGATTTCTTCATCATCGAACTCATTGTGGGTATAACACACTAGCACCAACGCATAGTCGGCCGGGATGGGCCTTCCTCCATATGTGGCTTCATCATTTGGTGGTTGCACCTCTCCTTGCGCCACATCCTTCTTCTTGCCTGCCCTACCCTAAGGCACCTGGAGGGTGCATATTGTTGGGACTTCGATCTCATCGACCGGGTACCTTACATGTTCAGAGGTACCCGACACCATCTCGCGCTTGTCTACCGGCTTCACCCCTCGTGGCGGCGGGGCCGCCCGGCTTGGCGTAACATCTGTGTCCTCGGCTCAACCATCCTCGGGGTCAGTGCTCACAAAAGCATCTTTATCGAACCCATTATCATTTCTTTAACTGCCTCATCCCTGCCTTTCTGGATTAGCCCTTCCTTGTATCCCTGTCTCGTGTGGTAGGAGTTGGCATCGTCGGATTGCCACGACTTGACATGCTTCCAACTCTGCCGCGAGGATATGCCCGGGACGCGACCGCGGTGCTCGGGGTTTCCCAGCGCCTCGGTCAGCACGTCATGATCCCGCCGAGGTTGGAAAAGCCCCTGTTCTTTGGCCTTTGTGATCGCGATGATAGCTTTCTCTGCCTCTTCGGTCTGTGGCTCGTTATACTTGGTCCTGCCCTCCTTTATCTTCTTTGGACGACGGGTATAGAGGCGGTAAATGCCTATTAACCGAGGCGGTTTTGTTACAACAAACGCCTCGGTTAATCCATTAACCGAGGCGGTCTACCAAAGGAAACCGCCTCGGTTAATAGATTAACCGTGGCGTTTGTTGTAAAACAACCGCCTCGGTTAATAGGCATTTACCGAGGCGGTTATTTAATAATGGCCGCCTCGGTTAACCCATTAACCGAGGCGGTTGCTGGGCCGCTAGCCTAGCCTCGGCTGGGCCCGATTAACCAAGGTGGCCCGGCGGCCCAACCGCCTCCGAGCCCCAAATTGTAAGGTTGCAGTTAAGTTTTTTTGTAGTAGTGAGCCAATGTAACAAATACAACACAAGGCCATGGTCACACACAACAACAACAACAACAACAACAATCATGCTCGAACAAATGCGGTGGATTCTCATGTGCCTAATACTAGTATGCTTGAGGTAACGGCGAACGTTGCTGAGAAAATATCATGGTTATCATCCCATGGCAGCAGCCACACCTCATGTTGTTGAGTTCGTTCCCGGTTGTAGTGGTTCAAGACGACACGACGCCCGCTGAGTAGTGAGCACTGAGCACTACTTCAAGTGCGCCAAAAACTACCACAAGCCCCTAATTGATTATGCTCCTCGGATGTGGATAACCGCTGCAATATGATAGCTTGCATCCTTCCAATATCTATTGAGCAACATCATCACTAGCATATATCACACCAGCAACAACAATGAATTGAAGCTGATCTCGAGCTACTAGTGGCAACACTAATGGTTACGTGGGTTGAACAAGATGTGCTGGCAGATGAGGCATCGTGCCAAGTGGCGGAGTGCAGCACACTGAGGATCTTGGTGGAGGTTCTAGAGTCCGACTGTCTGGTGGTGCTAGGCATCAACGCGTGACTAGGGTTTCAAGCATCGGTAGCTAAGGACAATGTAGCGTAGCGGCCAGCACTCCCACAAAGTCAAGGGTAGACTTGTGAAGGCATGTAGCAAGGCCTTCGTTGAAGTGGCAGCAAGTGATGTGCCTCTGCCTTGCAAGTAGAGAATCAGGGAAGGAGAGACATGTCATTATTTTTTTTTGTTTCTTTCATAATAAGCAAGCATGCATGACCCATGCAATCAGTAACTATTGTTTGGTCCGTGTGGTTTCATGGACTGATAGGTTTCAAACCAGACCGATAAGCTAGCCTGCATGTCGAAATCATTTGAATTAAAAAATGAAAAGAAAAATTGTGATCACATTGAAAGTAAGAAGGAAGGAGAAACGAAATAAAACCAATCCAACTCCGGCAATGTCCATTATTTTCATCCACAAAATGCCTCTTACATTGGCCAACATCATTGCCATCTTTGGCATGCGACCTTAGAAGGGGAAGGGAGCCTGAGGACGTGGCTAGACCGGTGGTTTTCGTGGTTGGAAGGGTGTCAAGTAACATGAACTGGTGGTGAAAGTGGCAGCGGTGATAGCTCAAGTTGTAGCAGTTAGTAATATAAGGTCTGTTTGGGGCTACTATGCTCCCATTTCTCACCTCTGCTCCACAAAACCCATATTGGAGTAGGAGATGCTGAAGCAAGCATGCTTGTTTGGCACACCGCTCTGCAAAAGCTTTGGTGAAGGCACGCTTGGTGGGATGTCCTTCTATGCCTTTGTCCTATGCGTTGGGCAAAAAGAAGGACGCCGCCGGTGCCGGGCCTGGTCGACGACGGTGGCTCGCGGATCGGGCGCGTGGGAAAAAAGTGGGCGCAACCAATGGCGGTGGGGTGTGCAGTGGTAGCAAGCCGACCACGGCTAGTGGCGACAGGGCTAGGCGTGGAGGGGAAGCAGAGGAGGGCACGGCCCGAGTGGCTGCATGGCTGAATCTTGAGGGGCACGGAGGGAGAGAGGACGGGCATGGCGAAAAGTAAACCCCAGGAAGAAGGTCGGATAGAAAGAAAGGAAACATACCGTTTTTTTGTGTAATAAGAACGTTACACAACTTCACTTGGAGGTTCAAAACTTGTGTTTGTGGGCTACGGACTACCTGCTGAGATGCTTGAGGAAAAAACGTGGAGTTGGCCTTGAACTCCACCTTTTTCATGGAGTTTTAGGAGCTGGAGGTGTTTGGCAGGACAAAGTTAGAGCAGAGTCGTAAAACCTGGAGCAGAGGAGTCCCAAATGGCCATAATGTGCACCCAAACACATAGAATTTAACATCTTCTCATGAACACAAACATGTATTTGCATAATAGTTATCACACTACATTACTCTTGCAATATGTATAGGAGTAAATTACTCAAGTGGTCCACGGATCATATACATCAATACATAGTTATCACGCCACATAGCCCAAGGCTTCGTATACTATGCTCAACAAGTGCATGATGCATGCAATAAGATATTGTTTATGTCGTGGCCATCCGATGCATACAACCTAAGAAGACTTGTTGCTGCCAAACCAGAAGACGCCCTGGCGACTGCCGTCGGGCTCCACGTACAAGCACTCCTTGGCGGCGCGCCACGCCGCCCTCACGATGGGCGTGTCGTCGAAGCAGTAGTACTCGCCGAGGACCGGGCGGATGGCCCTGGTGGCCTCGACGGCGTGGTAGTGCGGCATGGACGGGAAGAGGTGGTGCACGACGTGCGTGTCGGCGATGTTGTGAAACGCGGCGTTGAGGAAGTCGCCGTAGTCGCGGTCGACGGTGGCGAGCGCGCCGCGGAGCCAGTCCCACTCGCCGGAGTCGTAGCGGGGCACGACGGGGTCGGTGTGGTGCAGGAACGTGATGAGCACCAGCCACACGTTCACCACGAGCAGGGGCACGCCGTACACGAGCACCAGCGTCGTGAAACCGACGGCGGAGGAGAGGCGGTAGAGGGCGAGCGAGAAGGCGGCGATGCCGGCGTCGGAGAGGATGACCCCGGCGCGCTCCCGGCTCCCCGAGAAGATGGGCGAGTAAGGGTCGTAGTGGTTGGCGAGGCGCGGGTACGGCCTGCCGGTGATGTTGCAGGTGAGGTAGAGCGGGAAGCCGAAGACGAGCACGAGCGCGAAGAGGACCAGCCGGACGGCGGCGTTGCCGTGGAGCGCGCGCACGAACGCCGGCAGCTCGGACCGCTTCCACGGCACGTAGACCTCGTCGCGGTCCAGGGACGCCGAGTTGGCGTGGTGCCGGCGGTGGCTGTGCTTCCAGGAGAAGTAGGGCACGAGGAGCGCCGTGTGGAGCGCGAACCCCACGGCGTCGTCCAGCGCCGCGTGCTCCGAGAAGGCGTGGTGGCCGCACTCGTGCGCGATCACCCACACGGTGTTGAGCGCACACCCCTGCGCCAACCAGTAGAGCGGCCACGCGGCGAGGCGGCCGGCGGCGGGGAGCGACGGGATCGCCACCAGCGCCACGTAGAAGAGCGCGGCGACGGCGGCGAGGTCGCGCAGGAGGTAGGAGGAGGACCTGAGCAACGAGCGGCGGAAGCAGTGCGGCGGGATGGCGCGCTTGATGTCGGCCAGCGTGAACGGCGGCTTGTCCGCCAGGGAACGCTTCTTCACGTTCTCGCCGGCGGTGTCATCGGCGGCGGCGGCCGTGGCTCGCACTGCTGGTTGCTGCTGCGTCACCGTCATCAGGGTCATCCAAGGCAAGGCTCCAGGAAACTGGATGAGGCGAGGAGGATGGTTGCCAAGCCACACATGACCTCAAGTATTTATATCCTCTCGACGACGAAGACGCGAACTGCTGCTGGTGAACGCGTACGTCTCCGGGAATTTCGACCGCGCGGCCTCTGGTTGTCCGCCTGCCCGATGACGCTGCTGCTGCCGCCACGTCTCCCGACACCATCGACATTTTGTCAGCTTATACGTAATGTACTGGATCCGTTGTCAGTTCCAACTTTGTGAATATTGAATTGAACGCCTGACTGGAGAGGCCAATTTGTATGTATAGACTGTTTCAGTCTTTATGGATTTGATTGACCTACTCTTCTGGCCTCGGGCCGCACCTTGGATATAGGATAATGAGCAAAAGAACAATGTAATATTTTGTCTCGAATGATCGATAAGATGACTGCTCTTTCTGCAAGTACCTAGCAATTAATTATTAACCTACAGTATCTTATACTGCTACTAGTCTACTGTGAGAGAGGAAAAACTACTCCTTCAGTCCATTTTATCTTGTGCAAATTAGAATAATATATAGTCTCTTAGATTACACTTTAACCATCTATTTATCTTATATTATATTATTTGTGCTTATCAAATTATAATCATTGTCTAGTATAATTCCTTACAAATTTAATTATATAAAGTTTGCACTATAATAGTTAAAACTTTAGCCTAATTATTAGTTAAAGCTTTTAAAATTTAAATCTTGATATGCATGTGCGCCAGATAAAATGACCAGAGATAGTATTTAACTAAGAAAACTGTTGTCTATAGTAGCTAGAAGTTAGGCAACATGAATTAGCCCGTCCTTTGTTTGATGTCACGCTCCACCACCGTCCGCATGCACCATGAATCAGGAGAGTAGGTCTCTAGAGCCACTCTGCCTTATAATCTTGCACCGAAAGAAGGTGAATAAAATTTTTAAAAAGCGTCTCACACAACTACACACGTCGTTCTTCATCACGGCCCATTCTTGCATCCAAATCAAGCGCAATGCTGCATACTGTCTTCGTTGGCAGTTGCTTCAACTAGACTTCGCCAAACATCATTGCTCCTCCACCAGCCACAACGTCTTCATTTGCAAAAGAAGTACGTAGAATGTGATATGAACTACTATTTCATTATGTGTGCTATTTGTGTCATGATATGGTGTAGACTTGGTCATAATTTTTCTTAATATTTTGGCACTCTTACGAGTTCAGGCCACGAATGTTATATATGGAAGATATGACAAAGGTGGAGTCTTGGAATGTCCAATGTTTCTGACTAGATGCGTGGAGGAGTACGGTGCTTGTATGCCTTCAAGGGCCTTGATGTGATCCGATGTACGGTGTTTTGTATGTCGTTCTTCAAGAGCCTTGATGTGATCCACCTTCGTGTAGTTTAGTTGAGCTATCTCTCGTTCGTTTTGTCAGTTGGCTTATTAGCAAACAGTTGTTTTTTCTCCTCACGGCAAATCATGCTTTCGGCTTATCAACCGCTCATAAGTTTGTATGAGAAAACTCAATCTTCCATAATTATAAAAAGATAACTAACTGGTCCATAATATAAATTATCGACCTCTATCATTAAGAAAGATAATGTTTTGACCTTAGATCATAGACCATGGAAATATATATACATTAAGATAAATATTTATTTTATAGCTTATCAAGCTTGGAAAATATCCTTACCAAGCCATATAATAATGATACTTGCACTTCATTTTAAGTTATACTAATATTCATGATAATAAATTTTGCAAGTCATTACCTTGCAGAAAGGTTTTAAACAATTTGTTTGGAACATTAGATATAAGTAATTTAATTCCAATATTATTTATTTAATAAAAAATAAAAATAATAATACAATATTATAAATTCAACATCTTGAGTGTGATTGTGCATGCTGAAATAATTATTTATGCCATTACAAGAACTAACAAGGTAGCCTAGAATGTAGAATGTTCTTATAAAAATTTTATCATGTGTATACATTAAGCATCGGGATTTAAAATTACCAAAAGTAAAAAATATAGATTTTAGTGATATCACATAAAAGTAGTTTATGTTTTAACTAAATGTGTTCATATAGAAAAATATATTAATCTTAAAAAGTCATTACTCATAAAACCGCTAAAATAGATCCTAAAAATTCTTACATAAAAACATGTTGCCATAAATTCATACGATTGTAAAGAATATAATACTCATTGTACCTCAACAATTAATAAGCTTAAAATTTTTAGGGGAAAATCAAAAATTTTATGTTCATAGTCGTCAAAAATCTAGACTGCAACTAAGCCATCATCGCTTAAACAAATATTTCAACTAAATATATATTAGAGATAAAAATGAGGTGTTATGTACTGATGGATATGGATAAAAGGTATATTTTTGAAAATATAGTACGGTGTTTTGTATATGCAATAGATTTCTTCCCAGAGAGCCTTGATGTGATCCCACCTTCGTGTAGTTTAGTTGTTCTATAATAATAATATAATATGTATGTCCTTATACGTAGAAAAAAAGGGCTCCGAACTGTTTTATGTTGTCACCGTTAACAATAAAGTATCACTCTGTAACTTCTAACAATGCATGATGATGGAAGCAGTTAAACATAGTTTAAACTTCGTGGCCTAAGTACTCTCAGAGAACGAAAATGACATCAACATCGGCCTCTTTGCATTGTATAAGATCTTGCAAAGTCTGCCAACTCATTTTTTGGTTGTTATTTATTCTTCTGATTGGTCCTATTTGAATTCGATAGGCTTCATCATCAATTAAATATTCCCATCACAAGGCAATGCTGCTGTGGGTAGTACTGTGGAGTAAACGATACATTGATATGACATATGTAAAACGACTTACGGCAATTTCGATGCATGTCTTATATAACTGATTCATATGTCGTCGTGGGTTGCATGTATAACTTATATTAGTAAGCTAGAACGGTGCAGTAGATTCTGCAAAGTAGCACAAAGCAACATGCATCTGACTTACTAGTAGATAATATTGAAAATATGTTCTGGAGTTCTGTGGACGTATGGATAAGCTATGGCACGATACTTGTTCATTGTGGATATCAATGTGTAGTTAATTGTGTACCATGCAAACGGTCAATCTAAGTAGGTCTCTCTCTCAGTTTTTAAATGCAATGGCGGGAGCTACGCGCTCAATTAAGATAGAGAAAAGAGTTTATGTACAAGCTGTCTCTCAGTGTGATTTGTGATTTGAGGATCTTTGTCCTAGAGCAGGTTTGTTGTGCCCTTTTAATCGCGCGACGTGCCTAACTCTCTTTGGAAGCTACAAAGGATCTGTTTGTTACAGCTCAACTTCTCACTACTAAATCAACTTTTTTTTTGGCTTTGGCTCTAAAGCAACTTTACTTGTAGAGTTGAATCTGTTTTGGTGAACCATTTAGTGAAACAATTTTTTGATTGTTGAAAAGTGTCATAATCGCGAGGACCACATAGACACTTTCCAGGTTGACACTTTCCAAAGTTGATATACCAACAAGGGACTAAACGCCCAAAAGTTGGATCCAAGACTAATGTGAACATTAGTCTCAAATCCAATTCTATCCAGAACCTAAAATATAGAACCGAAAGTCTTTTTCTCTACTAATGTAACTCTTTTCTCTCTACCTTTTATCCCTTCATCTCCCCATGTTGCGATGCTTCTCCTCCTTCGCCTCCTCACATCCCCATCTCTCCATCCTAGTAGCTCCTTGATGGCTTCGCTGCGTGTGCGGCGGCCAAAACCAAGCCTCTAATCCACACACATGCATGCCCCCAACCGCCTCTCTAGTCTGTGGGCGCATGAGGGCAAATCTTCCCAAGGGACATGTTGGGCCCATCCGAGCAGGGTGAAGTTAGAAGCCCAAGCTAAAGCTAACGCCGAGCTAAGTCCTCGTTTGCTAGAGAAGAAAAAAATAATTTTATGAAGCGTTCATAATCTTTTTATCAAGCAGACCCAAATAGCACTGCAAAATAGGCTTCTCCCCGCGTGCAGGGGGAGCCACAAGAACTAATGAAAGTGGATCCCCCACGATGAAAAAGTGGGCATCAATCTTCTTGCTTGTGGCCTATAACAAATTGAACCGGGCATATGATTTTGGAAACAAAGTGCTCAATCACTTAAACAACAATTGGGAAATTATTGAAATTTTCAAATAAAAAGGTATATAAAACTACAAATAACTACTCTCTAGATTATATCTCGTACTTTTTTTTTTTTATTCTTACTCAACCTTCCAAAGTCTGATTTGATTCGAACTCACGCACTAACGCACACCACACACGCACACCCCTCAACTCACACTTTTAGTGCACAAGCTAGATCTACCACCTATCGCGGATTCTCAAACACGGCCGAGATATGACAGGGTACATCCACATCGGTAGGCAACGAGATTTATTAAGGGAACACTGTTCCACCCTGCCGATTCTAGGAATCCAACTTGGGCGGGTTGGTCGAGCACCGTCGAACAACCACCGAGCTACTCGCTCGTTCTCGAGTACTCGTTTTTTTTTTTTTTTTTTGTCTGAGGGAATTGTATGTAGTTGCACTGCACAGGCCTAAGCACCCACGTCAATTCTCCGCACGGGCCCATAACAAAAACCGACATTGCAAAGGCCCACAAGCCCACGACAACGCCCCGCTCCCTCGGCACCTACTTCCAAACGGACAAACCCCCCTCGAAAACCCCTCTCTCATATTCACCCCCACGCCCGCCGCCGCCGCCTCCTCCCCCTTCGTCTTCGCCGAAACCCTAACCCTAGTCGCCGCGGCCGCCCTCCCCGGCGACGCGCCACCATGTCGAACCCGAAGGGCTCCAAGATGCTCCAGTTCATCAACTACCGGATGCAGGACGATCCAGGACGGCGCCAGCTCGTGGAGCAAGTTCATGGCGTTCGACCGCCGCATGAACATCGTCCTCGGCGACTGCGAGGAGTTCCGCCGCCTCCCCCCTCCAAGTCCTCCAAGACCGCACGGGCGACCGCGAGGAGCGCCGCACGCTCGGCCTCCTCCTGCTCCGCGGCGGGGAGGTCGTGTCCATGACCGTCGAGGGGGCCCGCCGCCGCCCGACGAGTCGCGCGCCAAGGCCGCGGCGGCGGGCGGCGCCCTCGCCGGCCTCTGGCATCGGCCGCGCCGCGGGACGCGGTGTGCCCACCGGCCCGCTGCTCCAGGCGGCTCCTGGGCTCCTTGGCCCTGTGCGGGGCGCGTCGGTGGACCCGCCCCCGGCATGATGCAGCCACAGATCTCGCGGCCGCCGATGCCCAACCTGTCCGGCCCAGCCGGTGTCGTACCCGCAGGTCGTGCGCCCGCCGCGGGGGGATACCTCCGCCAAATGCGTCCTGGAATGCCGCAGATGCCGATGCCCTTCCGCCCGCCTGGTGCGCCGCCTGCTCCGTTCCCGGGGGGCACCGCCACAACCGCAGTTCATGAGGGGGACCACCGCCGCCGATGGGGCCGCCACAGGTGAGCCTGGGATGCCGGGGCCACCACCTCCTGAATGAGCCTGGGATGCCGGGGCCACCACCCCCTTCAGGCCAGGGATGGCGCCCCCTGCCTGGTCCACAGCAGCCTGGACAGAACCCGCCGCAGTAGCTTCTTACCGTAAGTTTTTGAGGAGCTACATTCTTGTTTGCTTGTTTGTGGTCAGTTTTCCCTGAATTGGTGCAATGCTTATATGTGTATTAGATTTTAGTTTGTATGATGCCTATTTGATGAAATCTATTTGTTTGTTTTGTGATGAGAACTATGATATCTGCGTAGTTGCGACCTTGTGGGGTTCCCAACCTAGTACAGTACAGTTTGGTGTGCATCGATACTTGCCCGCTAAACTTAGTCAACTGCTCACTAGCACATAGCACATAATTTAGCACCAACTTCGTGTTTACATGCCTGTGCATTGGAGCTCTCCACCCATGTTGCGCATTGCAAGAGCAATGCCATTATGATCTCATCGAAGTGATTATCCTTTGTCTTACAGGATCTGTTAATTTGCTTACTGATCATATCATTATGCTTTCTATCCTGTTTGCTTACCTTCTGATTTGAATGTTGTTATTAGTGCACTTTGCAAGTGCTACTCTGAACTTTGTTGCACATATTTAACTAAATTCGTGAATGCTGTGGTTTTAGTTATTGTGCTTTCAAAGAGATGCTCTATTTCTGCCTTCTGTTTTTGGGGCACAGGATCAGGGATATGCTGTGCAATTTGATGGAAAAGTGTGTGGTATCAGTTACATTTTAGGTCTGCACTGGAATATCTTGACCATACAATTTTTGGTATCATGTTTATGTTTTTGTATCTAACAAGTATAGTGTGTGTTGTTAAACAGGAATTTTTGCAGCAGTGCTATAGTTAATTATTTTATGATGAAACAAGGCTACTTAGCATGATGAAAATATATATACTGCCTGTTGTCTTTCCAGTGAGATAGATCCATGGACTGTTGTTATGTACCAAGTCTTCGAGGACACTTCCTCAGATTTATTTGATTTGAGGTGAAGATGCTGAGCAAAGAAGCCAACTCTTCTTGGCATCTGTAGCTTATCAGTGTCATTCATCACTGAACATACATTGGATTATTAGATCCTTACTGATTAAAATTTAACATGTTGGGATGTAGGTCAGCTCTTTCAATCTAGTGTTAAATATATTTGAAAGAAGTTTAGAAACAAATTTTATGCAAGTAGCACAAAATTACTCTAAATCATGTTAGTCTGCGTAAGCATTTAGTACCCCACCTTGTTTATTATCACACTGGCATGTTGTGTTTGTGCATCATGTTGTCCAAACCAAAATTTTGGCCTAAGTAGCAAATTTTGCTGGCCTGATTTCGGCGTGGTCAGCTGCACAGAACGCATGAGGCCATCAGGGTAGTGGTCGCACGCGCTCCAGGCCTCCAGCATTTCCTGGTTGAAACAAATCTCTTCAGCTATGTATCTGGTTTGCAAATAGTTTGCACCATAACATTCCCCTATGATTTTATCAACAAAACAAGATAAATGTTGGGCGTATTTCGACGGGGAAAATTGGTGCCATGTCGACCCATCTGTTACCCACAATATCTACAAGATTTGGCATTGCATGGTGGTAATCCAAACAAGACTCCAGTTTTTGGCACTACCCTAGATTGTGTTGGGTACAATCCAAAGTACTACTTTCTGCCCTTGTTCTGGCCTTGATCAGATTGGTTGGTCACTGCCAAATACTAGTTTCTTAATAGTCACAGAGCTGATGCTGTGCATTTGAATGATCATCATACAGTTTCTTATTAATCATATCTAAGCATTATTCTAGATCTAGATTATTGATTCTGTCCATTGTAATTCTAGATCAATTTCCTGTTTTGCCTGCCTTTTATATGTGCGGTTGACACAGTCATGTATCTTTGTCTAGGCGTGGTTCATTATGCATAAACATATGTAACTCTGGAGTGTTAGAGTAGATCACATGACAAAATTGAACCCCATGAAGTAACTTGTACGGATGCTTTAGACCTTAAAGTGTGGATATGGTGAAATAGTTTGTATTCCCTGTCAAACCACTAATGTTGGTTATGTCTTAGAATGTGTGTCCAGCTGCCCTATTTTTTGGTTGCCTGATAGCGAAGTAACAATGCACAGTAGACTTGAATACAATATGATTGAGCTTGAATCCATGTCATGCTTAATATTCCTAGTTTATTTGCAATCGTCTGTTTATTTGCACATGCTTAATATGACCTCGTAGCTTTTAGTTTGTGCATAGCATATAGCATATCTTCTGCACACGCTTTTCTGACTTTGTGAATCTTGTGCCCAGGGATAAGCTTCTTGCAGATACACCTATGGAAAAGGATCATAATCGCACCTATGGAAAACCCTGTGAATTGCACCAATGCTTCACCATTCTGTCTCATATATCAGGGTATTACTAGTAGTTTTTTGTGTATTTTTGAGAGAAGAGAACCTTTGCCAGTGTGTACCACTCATCCTTTGATGTGAGAGGGGACTTTGTACGTAGAGAGGCCAGGACTTATTTTAACTGTTGGTGTTGGTTAAGTTAGGAAATATGGATGACTTGTTTCATCTTTGTCTGAAGTCTGACCCTACCGGATGTGCGTGCACTGCAGTCTTGTTATTTCGGTGTTGATTCATGCTGCATTATGCCTTGTTCCTCTCAAAGTACTTGTGTTTGTTGACGAAGCGAGATAATTAACTTGAAGAAAAGTTTATATACTATATACATATAATTATTTTTTCCATTAGTGATCATGTATCCATACGGACTAGAGGTTTCTGAATTCTGATTGCTGAAGACCAGTCGTGATGACCTCCGACAATTTTTTTCGTTGACAATATGCAATAAGAAAAGCTTGTCCAGGGGAAAATGCTTGGACAGGGCTTTTGCAACGCAGACGGCACATCAACTTGAGCCCTGACTTCTCATAGCAGATAACAACGGAATGCTCGGGCAGAAGGGCTCTGGCATGGGAGCGTGCGGAAGTGTAACGGAGCCTCGCCAAAGTAATTACTGTATTACATTACGAAAGAATATAGGGTCACACAATGAGAGTCGAGTATATAATTACAGACAGGAAATGTAATTACAGAAGGAAATGTTTTGTGGATGTGCTACATAAAAGGTTTGCCACCCGATATACCCAGAAACCTCTTATTATGAACTAAGAGGAGAGCAATGCAAACCATCTCTCCAAAAGATTAACAACGATGATGTTGAGATGGAGGGGTGCACTATAGCCACGGGCTTTAATAGCATTTAATTTAACTAGCTCATGTAATTCTTTTTTGTCTTGATGTATTGTTTTCTTTTAAAGAACGATCACATAAGTATTAGACTCAAGATCAAATGGTACAATGTTGGATTAATCTCTCATCATAGGATCATAGTAGAAGTGAGTCCAAGCCCACTCATGTCGCGCACGATACACCTTGAACATTAGCACAACATTAGCACATACACCCTGCTGCCACTGGCATAGCATCATGCATGTATACAGTATATGTCCATCAGGCATCGTCAGGCCAACCATGATTCCATCAGTTTCAGTTTGACGCCACTGCTGATGCATTCAGACACGGGAATATTGCCTATTTATATTACAGTAGTACGCACTGAAAGATACAGTGCCAGTGTGTTCGGACCATTATTTATTTATGAGTAAGTTTGATCGAGATATCTAATCATAATTCATAAGGTTACTTGCATCATTATTGCTAAGAAAATGACAAGTGATCGAAGATGACCGGTGCGTGACGTAATGCTCGAATCTAGATCTCGTGGGTGGCTGACACCTATGAATTATTATTATGATATTCTCTAGAGAATCCAGATGTGGCCTAGAGTCCTAGATCATGGCTGTAACTGTAATGTTTCTGCATTCGACTTTTTCTTCCTTTTTGATGAAGTAACCATGTTTGCTAAAAAACTCGTGTTTTACTCACTAGACCCAAGGTAGCCCATATTTAGTCCTCGTCAGTGATTAGAATACATAGGGATGTATTTGGTTTCTGGCTTGTTTGTAGATTGACTACCTTCTAAGTTTAGATAGCCTTAACCTACCCGTCCCAATAAGCCGATTCATGTGGTTGTTCAGTTGGCTGTATTATGTAAGCCTAGCTAGCGTAAGATGTATGGTTGCCTGATTGTTTACATATATAGGTCACATCTTCTTCTAATTGGTAAGTTTGAGCCGGTAGCATGAAAGAGCTAGCCCAGGACCAGAACCTCGCCAGAGGTCTGTTTGTGCTGTATGGTGGTTGGGGGCAGGAGGTGCACTCAGAGTCGAGTCAGCATGCTGTGCTCTGTGCTCTCTATCTTTCACACACACACACGCACACACAAAAGGAAAAAGAGTAAGCATGCTGTACGGTATGGGTGGCCGGAGAGGTGCGGACAGCAACAAAGGTCGCTGCTGTTTGCTCCATGCGCAAGATCACTCATCAGCACGCGCCATATTCTGCTTTCTCCAGGCTATCATTTGACGCACGGACGGACAACTATCTATTTTCGTCTTTAATTTGCAGGACCAAACTATAACTGCCCCCAAGACGTGACATAAGCGTTAGACGTTAATGTTTTGGTACTTATGACTAATAAAAATTACTTCTATTAATTTACACATATTTCTTTCTCTTTGTTCAATTTTCTAACATAAATGCACAATACTAGCATGGTGATGTGCAGTAATCAGTATCTAGTTGTGACCATTTATCGATTATTGATACAGAGTGTTTTTTCTCTCTCGTTTTTTATCCATAGTTTTTTTTTTTTCTTTCCTTGGCATAACACTTTGTATATCTTCAATATGCATATAAAATCAAAGTTTCAATTACTATAGCTTTCATCATAGCCAATGTCTCATGACATCATGATTTATTTTTCAAATGATAATATTATTGTTTACTACATATTTTTTATCCTTAAGTTGAAACTACTTTTGCTTATTATATATTTGTTAATTCTCATTATGTATCTATTAAGAATACAGATTTAAGTCATAGTCTGCAGTTTTTAAATGAAATAATTATGATGGCATAAACCTGCATAACTTAGTTCTAGATCGGTAGAAGAACTTCAATTGAGATTTAAGATAGAGTAAAAATTTGAGGGTATTTTAGTTTATTTTTTATTGACGGCATATTTGAATAACTTGGATACAATTTATGAGGACACGTGCTTAAAGGCTAGATGGTTATGATTATTGGCTTATTGCGAGAATTCATAAATTTTATTTTTCTCATCAAAATTAACGCAGAGCCTCCTTTGAGTTATGCCTAATTGATTTATCATTTTTGTCTTTGAAGATTAACCTATGGAGTCTCTAATGAGTCGCTCAAGATTAACCTGCGCCTACGACTGGTACCCAAAAATAACTATTGCACATTGCACATATAGTACGAAATCATGAGGGATCAATCATCAAATGGTATATCCTCGCTCGCTATAGCTGCTGGCTATTATCGTTGATTAAGCACACGTCTCAAATTAAAGCAAACATTACTGGGATCCTCACTGACTAGTACGGAGTATATTTTCTTGTTTAATTGTTCGTTTGGGCCAACACGAACTAATCATTCTGCCTACTAACTAGTTGGTGTTCCTATCGGTCCACACAGGACTATAGATATGATATGATAGATGCTCGACCGACTATACCATATCTCTCTGTCGCTAGTGTTAGGTTGCATAATGCACAGAATAATCGAAGCGTGATCGTTCGCAGTGTACAGGATAGTGCAAGCATTCCACCTATATATACTTGGCCAAATAAATAGACATATTGTATGGGTCGTCTTCTTTTATGTTTCGGCCAGGCACCTTCTGGCTGTTTGGTGCATTCAGTTTATAAGCATGCATGTTTTCTCTGGCTCTGTGCACGCTCTTGCCTCTTGATGCTGGAGAGTGGAGGCTGAGAAATTGTTTTAGGTCCTTAAGAACTTGGTAATTTCATATGTATTAGTTTATTGTGCATAATAAACACTATCAAAACCAAATCTAATGTAACTACTTTTTATAATACAAACTTTCAATGTAATTAGACTAACTGTTAGTCAAAGATAACAAAGTTTTAAATTTTCTTTATATTTGGAGATATTTATTGTGCATAATAAACACCATTAAATCTAGTTATAATAATTCAAATATAGAACTATATTAGTTTTTTTTTTTTTTTTTTTTTTTTTTTGTGACGGAGCCAGTAGCATCAAGCAGCCCAAGAGACCAGGACCACACGCTAGAGGTCTGTGCTCCATGGAGGTGCACTCAGAGTCAGCACGCTGTACGGTACGAGTGCATACTGGAGTGGACGATCTCGCTCACTGTTTGCTCCATGCCTCCATCCATGCACTGGAGTGGATGATCTCTGCTCGCTGTTGGAAATTTCATAATAAAGACAAAAATTATCTTACATAATAACTTAATTTAGATGCAAACTTAGAGCTAATTTATGCTTTTTTTATAATGATAGAGATGATTATTTTTATAAAACAAAACAGATCCATTGGCTATATTGGCCTATTGTTGGTGATGATGATTAGTCTTTTAAATTAAAATAAAGTCCCATATATTTCTAATTATTGTACGAATTCCTTAAATTTATCTTTTTAACACGTATGTGAAGATTAACGTAGGGCTCTGCTGAATTAACTAGGAGTACTAATTAAATAATTTAGGATTTACTCACGTCCCATGAAGAGTAAACTGTCTGTGTAGAGTCCCTAAAATTAGTATAAGAGTAAGATAAACCTATATATGCATGTATCTACATCATATCTACGCTGCTACGAACTGTAACCATATATGGTACGAAATCATGAGTGGACAATCATGAATGGTATACCCTAGCTGGCTCTATAGCTGGCTACTTTTCTTGATTATCAGCACATCTCAAATTAAAAGCAACATTACTGGGATCCTCACTAACTACATGTGTACGGAGTATGTTTTCTGTTTGATTGTTCGTTTGGACTGACACGAACTAATTGATAATTCTGCCTAATCTATCTAACTGGTTGGTGTTCCGCTGGACTGTGATAGATGGTCGACCAATATGATATCTCTGTCTCGCTAGTCGCTAGTGTTCGTTAGGTTGCATAAGGCTATCTGCACTGGGTCCGGGGAAGCCGTCCGGGACGCGCGCTTTCCCGGACGCCAAGCTCGGATGGGCGGCCTGCAGCGGCGTCCCGGAAGCCGTCCGGGAGGCCCGGTCGGTCCGCTTACGCCTGGCGCCTTTCCCGACGCGTCCGGGACGCGCGCGACGGCGGCCGGGGCCCGCCACCCACCACCGCGCGACACAAAGAGAGAGGGATGGAGAGGCCGTGCAGCGCCCGCCGCCGCTGCCGCCGCCGCGGTGGTTAGGGAGGAGGGAGGAGAGGAGCAGAGGCTGGCGGCTGCCGGGTGGCCGCGCGCCGCCGGAGTCGGAGGGAGCTCAGCCGGGCCGGTAGCCGCGCTGGCCTGAGAGGTCCGCTGCCGCTGCTACAAGGCTGGCCGCTCGCACCTGGCCATGGAGCTGGAGCCGCTGCGGCTCAAGGGCGTCTTTCGGCCATGCCGGAGCCGGAGTTGCTGCTGGCTGCTCAATGCTCGCCAAGGTTTCGCGTTACATCGGCTCAGCTTCGCTAAGCTCAGCAGTGGAAGCACGGGCGCTGGCTCGCTTCGCATGCCTCGCTGCCGAAAGCATAGACGACGGCGGCGGCGGGTTTCTCCTCGCTAGCTGGCGGCGCAGGCTGTACTCAAGGCTGCTCGCTCGCTACGGCGAGTGGCTGCCCGGAGCCGGCAAGGCTGGCTTGTCTGCAGAGCAGAGCAAGGCTGGGAGGAGGGAAGAAGCGGGGCTGGCGCGCCGCTTGTCCAGAGGGAAGAAGCGTGGCGGCGGCGCTACGCGCGGCCATGCCGCGTGGCGGCGCTGGCCCGGCGCCAGCGCCCGCCAGCGCGGTGGCGACGGGCGGCAACGCTTTCGCGCCGCCCGGGGCCCTGGCGCGGCAGTGGCGTGGCCCGCTCAAGGCCGGAAAGCCGAGGAGGCCGCTGCCGAGCGGTAGAGGTCGTGGTGGGCGCGGCGCCTCGCGCGAAAGCACGAGAGAAAGGCGTCTCTTGGGATTGGGAGAAGGGAAAGGATAGAAGTAAGAGAGAGGAGAGAGAGAAAAAGAGGATGACAGGTGGGTCCCGTGATTGGCAGTTGGTAGAGTAGGAGATATAGTAGGATAATGAGTGCGAAGAAACGTGTATAGAGGAGAGAATCTTTGATGATTAGGACGTATGGAGGATAAAAATAGAGGACGACGAGTGCGGATAGCCTAATGCACAGACTCGAAGCATGGTCGTTCCCGGCGTACAGGGCAGTACAGCAAGCATGTCAGTGTCACCTATATACATTTGCATTGGCCAAATAGACATATTGCCAGCAGCATTTATCAGCTCTTCCCTTTGGGGTTCTGTAAGCATGCTTTCTCTGGCTCTATTATATGTGCACCCTCTTTTGCTCTCTTGATGCTAGAGGGTAGAGGGGCTGAGAAATTGTCTTAGAGTCCTTTATGATTTTGCGATTTCACAGAAATTAGATTAATTTTAAATGCACAAAAAATTGTAGGATTAAAAAAGTCTTACATTTCAAAGGGGGCTTTATCAATGAAAAGAATACCCTTCATGTAAGATTGAAACAATATATATTTTTAGAAGGCCAAAATAGAGGAATTCACTTTGTGACACAAAAGTTATTCACGATGATGTACAACGAAAGAACTAAGTAGTGCTCTCTTTTTTTTTTTATTTGATAATATAAAGGGAGGATTTTATTAAATCACAATATTTACATTGAGAAGATATAAGAATTGTGATCCACTCTTAGCTTCTGTGAAAGGCGCCCACAACCTGAAAAAAAAATAAAAAACAAAAGAGAAGCCTGGCACACGAATGATAATCAATTCTAAGAATAGATGAATAGATCATCACCCATGTGCTACTACGGTTTTTAGTTTTTTGTTGTAGGTCACAGGTCTGGTTAATGGGGCCACATGTATTTAAATGATAATGTATTAAGGAAATATTAAGAAAAAATATTTCTGTTTTACGGTTACTAAATACATGGGGCTTGTAAAGACGATGGTTTACCAGATGATTGTTGCTGGGTTTGATTTGTTTGTAAATTGATTTGGATCGGTGACACAATGTTTCTTGGGATTAGTATCTCAAAGCTGAAATTTTGGGGGCGAGCTTGGATTGCATGCTTTAAGACGACGTAGGGATCAAAGTGACTGCCTTCTACTTCATTCTTTCTCCTTTTCAGACTGCGTTCTACTTCATGCTTTAAGGGTAGCACTTCAGTCTCACGAATAAAGTTGGTGCTTAATTATAAAAAAGATATATACACGCATGAGACTTGTGCAGCACTCTACACCAAACAAATATATATACTATATATCACATACCATGGAAGCTTTCCCACCCTAATTTCTTCAGCATGCAACTGTCAGTGCACTGTGCTGTGCACACCTTTCCACTACTCCGTAACTAAAATAAAGTAACTAGAGCGAGAGCCGTTCTCCGATCACCGTCAGGGAAAAAGAAACTATGAGTTGCTGTACATTCCATGCATCTGCTGCTGGTACATAAGCGGGGGCCGAGTGATTGCATTGCTGGAAACCAAAGTAAGCAGTACACAAGATCAAATCAAGAGCTGCTGGTCCATGTACACCGTCCGTCACCGTCAGGCAGTAACTTTCGCTGCAGATCATTGTCCACATTTTAATTTCTTGCTTAGTTTGAATTCCGTGGGCCTCCGATCCGTCTCTGTACTAACAACATGTACTCTGTTTGCATCTATCACTAGTGCACACATCCGTACATTTTTTTTTTGCATGCACACATCCGTACGTTAGTAAGTGTTATATAGAGCAAGTGCAAGAGAAATGACTGGTGTTCAGACGTTCAGTCATGGTAGGAAGCCTGGCCGGCCCCTTTTTCATTTGAAATATCTTACTATTACTAATTAGAGGCCTACCAGGATGCTTGCCCCAAGAAAAAAGATAAATACTAGAAAATCTCACATTAATTAGAAAGATCTAGCCATTAAATCTATAGGCTTTGACGATCGATCTATTTTGTTTTTTAGAAAAATTACCCACTTTATCATTGTAAAAATAATAAGAATAAAATAATCTGTTATTCCAAAATTCACGTAACAAGAAAGATGCAACACGTCCGATGGCTTTTCCGAGCCATATATGCCGTGGTGGCACCTGCGCAACAGGTCGCTGGCGGCGCCGTGAATCCGGCTTCTTCACCGCACCGCGCAACAGGTCGCTGGCGGCGCCCGGTGAATCCCGGCTTCTTCACCGCCAAAGAGGAAGGCTTACGTCGGCGTTGTTCCATCATCGGAAAGAACGGTAGCCTCACAGCTCATCTGTGTCGGATCAGGATCCTGTATATTTTACTATAGATGAGTTTTCAGCGTGATCATGTTCTCTTTTCTCCATTATTAGGAGGGAGAGAAAAAGGTTGTTATATTTGACATTCACCAAAAGAGGCACACGCATCCATTAAGTAACTGCTGCTTCTTCAAAGTAGGATTGTAGTATATCCATACCTGCACCGCAATGAAACTGTCGTTAGGTATGAAATCTCAACTAATTTGCAAATCTAAAGATTTTCTTACGGGAGTATGCATTGATGGAGATTTATAGCGGACACATTGACTTGATCTGATATTTGTGCTCGATTTATAGATCTATAGTAAATGTGCAGCTCTGATTCTTTGGCATTCATTGCATTGATTAATGTTTTTCATGTTCTAATTAGGATTTCTCCTACAGGCCAAGAAGTATCGAGACAAGAAGCAAATGGTGCGCGATGGCTTCACGCTATCCTTCATAATGGGTGAGAAAACTAATTATAATCTAATAATGATCTTTTCCAGTCTTAGACCGCAGCATGTAATTGGCCAGTGTCATGGTTCTGGCCTAGAACTGTTGGACGCAACATCCAGATGATCGAGATAGTATCGGATTGTAAAAAGCCAGCTAAGCACTAGGCAGAGGCACACGAGTATATATATGTACTATATATATGTCTACGTTGACGCATGCATCTGCCTGATATTCGCGCGTTAGTGCTCAGGAAGTACATGCAAGACAGGTGGTCGTAGGCACAAGACGAGTCGTTGTACAGGCACAGGACAAGTACGAACACACAAGCCACCGGTCTAAGGGCAGTCCTAATGGCGATTAATCTGTAGTTTTAATGTTACATTAAATGGCTTGCTACCTAAACCAAAAATGCTGACATGTCACTTTAATTAATGAGGAGAGAGAATAAAAGAGGAAACCGTTTCTTTGGTTGAGAAAACGACGTCTACTCTTCGACCGATGCACATGGAAACGATGTGTTTACCATTGGGAAGAAACCGCTGGTTTCTTCTATGTAGCGGCCTACGCCCCCGCGCCGCTTCATACGCGGACCGCGCCGCTACGGGATCCGCCTCCGCGCGCACACGCTGCGGAGGTCGCCGGAGCCGCCTCGTTCGCTCGCGCCGTGGGAAATCTCGCCGCAACTGCCTCGCTGGCCGCCCGCCGCGAAGCTCGAGCAGCCGCTGGCCTGCAACGCGCGCCGCCAGGGAACTCTCCCGAGAGCGTCGCTCGCATGCGCCAGCCGCGCCGGCCCGCGAGCGTGCCGAGCTCAGCGCACGCTGCGGGAGGTCGCCGAGCTTTGCGCTAGCTCGCGCAACCGACGCGTGTGGCTCGCTCACCCGCTGCCATGCTAGCTCCGCCTATCAGCACGACCGCGCTCGCCTGCTGTGTGCGCTCACCAGCGCCGACGCGCCGCTACGCCGGATGTCAGCCGCCACACTCGCACTGCCTACCGCCGCAAGTAGTACTACTCTAGTGCATCTCACGAATACCACTGCCTACTGCCACACTAGTTGAGAAAATGACGGGAGGAAAGAAAGCATAAGGAGAGAAAAACGATGGAGTTATGGCTGGGCAAAGGGAAAATTTATTGCTGGGTCCACATCGGTAAAACTATGCATTGGACGTCCTGGTTTCTATGAGAAATTTCAGATGACGCTGTGTGCTATGAAAACTGTGTATAGTTTTTACCATTGGGACGCCTCTAAGATGCCTAGCATCTAATGCATCTACATCAACGCTGGCACCGGCCACACTTTGATTAAAGGTATGACAATCTTGCCAGATCCTATAATTACAATTTAATTCTTCTCCTAGAATTTAGCTAGCCTATAATTAATTGCAGTTTAATTTATGTTCTTAGAGTAATTTATTTTATACTGCTTTGGTGGTTAGTAAAACTTAGGTAAGACTAGAATAGAGAAAGAATGGAAGCAAGAATCATAGATTACTTGAACAAATAAGTCTTCATATAATCATTATTAGCCATGAGGCATAATTTTTTTGTTCACCTAAATAATAGCTTCATTAGATTACTTTGAGTTCACATGTTTATGATGCTAAAAATTAGGGGGTCATGATCTATGATATTAGGTAAAACTTATATGGAGAAACTGAAACCGCAACAATTATAAATGATAACTAATTGATCTCATAATACTTTTCTAAAATAATTATGCACCTCTATCATTAAGTAAGATAATGTTTTGACCTTTCATTCAAACTAACCATACCTAGCATTACGAAAGATAATGTGATGTAATAAATACCTATATAGTTTGTACCTAAATTATCCATCTCAACCACAAAAAAGAAAATAGTAAAAAAAACTCTCAAATCTACATGTAAATGCTTAAATAATTAAGCATCCATAAGTACAATATATATGCATAGTTAATACTATTTGAAATACACACTTTAGCGCAATATTAAGTAGACCAATGCGTACGTCGACCAAGCAAACATGTATACATTAAGACAAATATTTATTTTATAAGCTTATTAAGTGTGCAAACATAGCAAACCATTGTATTGACGCTTATTATACTTCACTTTAAGAAATATTAACACTCATGATAAAAAAGTTACAAGTATTCATTCTAAAAAATATTTAAATAATTTGATTGAACATTATATATGTATAATTTAGTTCCAAGGATTTTTTGTTTGACAAAACAATATTAAAATTCAACATCTTGAGCGTGTTTTTTAGATAATAGAGCTTCATTGATTAATCAGCATGCTGGAATGACATGATAACGCCCGTTAACTTTCAACATCTTAAATGCCTTAGTGCATGCTGAAACAACTATTTATACCATTATAAGAACTAAGAGGTTAGCCTAGGACCTAGAATACTTTTTAATAAAAAAAAAAAATAAAATATTGAATAAGTATACAATAAGCATTGGAACTTGAAATTAACATGTGATCAAAACCTAAAAATTAAAATATAAGATTTGTATGATATCACATAAAGTGATAAGAGTTAATATACTTTAAGTTATCTTTCAAATAAATGCATATCGTGGTTAAAAAAAGATTAATCCTACAAGTTATTACACCTCTGACCACTAAAAAAAAGATGGGTCCTAAAATTCTCACAAAAACCTCAAACTTTTTGCCATCACATTGGTAGACTATAATCACCACTGTAAATAATAGTCATTGTATCTTTGGAATTAAGACGCTCAAAATTTTGAAAATAGAATCAAAACTTAGGTTCATGTCGCCAAAATATAGACGCAAATAAAGCCATCATAGTTTAAATAACCGTTTCAAAGAAAATATATATTGAGATAAATAGAGGTGCTATGTAAATAAAAATTGATAAATATGGATGAGAAGTACATAAAAATTAATAATTGGTAGATTATCAAAAGGGAATATAGACTATACATTACATATTATTATAGCTATTATTTTAGAACATTTGTGAAGAGAAAATATATAATATATTTTTTATCAATTAGTTTATTTTAAGATTTTAACCTCGCGAGAGCACGGGTTGATGAACTAGAAACACAATAATGCATATACACATTTATGTTTTGGATATATTGGCAGCTTAATTAGTTGCTGTTTTCCGTTTATTTACCCCTTTTTGTCACGTTTTTCCAAATGGTCAGATTCCTGAATTCTCAGGCGACACCGAATCCAGTCCTGCCTTGATTTTTTTTTTTCTCAAATTGAGCTGAATCTCTGCCTTACGCTCATGAGCCAACGATGAAAATCATTAATTGAAAACATAATATATTTTAGGATAGCAAGTTCCTTTTTTGTGCCTATGAATATATCTTGAACCACAACTTATATTTCTTGCATATTTCTTTTCTTTTTTTATGTTCTTTAGCAAGAACACAGTACAACCTCCACATACCCTATCGAGATTACCGTGGCAATAACATGCTTATCCTCTCTTGGCCATCCATGAACATATACCATTATTATATATACAAAATGGCCACATTGGCCGTTTTCCTAACAAAACAATAGCCAAATTTCCAAGGACCTTGATGCCTGCTGCTTAGAAATCCGTGCGCGTCACGGTGCGTATCATCACCTTTTGTGTCTCTCTTTTTAGATCTCCTCATCAGGAATAATAAGGAAGGATGGGGAAATGTTGTTTGATCTTGAAGTGATACTATAGTTTTTTTTGTATATACGCGCGGTGGCAACAGAAGGGATCCTATGCCCTAGAATTCTGGTATTTTTATAATATAATATGAGATGCATGCATGCATGGCGGCCGGCCGGGGCAGAACGGGTGAGAAATGAGGAAGATGGGACAAATGGGAAATCAAGAGCGAAGCAACTGCCCACCCACCCTAACAGAGACGTTGCTAGCGCTCGCAGTACGTAGCAGCGTGATATCTAGTAATGGCGCCACCCGCCGCTCCCATTCTCATTCTCTCTCAAGCGGCTCCATGCATGCATGCAATTCACATGTCGGCAGAAATATGTCAACAAGTGAAAAAAAGCTGTAATCTTCTTTCTTTTTCCAACTACAACAAAATGCAGAAACTTTAGTTTCTTCTTCCGGTGAAAAGGTGATGTCTAGTGGATTAAAAATCAAAATCGAAGCAGGCTTTATTGAATCAATCAAAATAAAGCAGGGACACCTTTGTGGATGAAGTTGTTAGACACCACCGTGCAAAGGTATAAAATCTTACCTTATTTTAGTTACTTGCAGACTCTTTTTCGAGTTTTTTACCACTACATATGTGAAAAATTGTGTGTGCTCTTTTCTCATTGAAATAAAAAGATCATTGCATGCCGGAACTGATGAAAAGCCATTGCTTATTTTGTAGGGAAAGGTTTATGATGAAATCCATTTGACTCATTTTGACATTTTTTCAAAAATGTTGTTCAAATCAAATAGATATTCCCAACAAAATTTACAAATCCTATGGAATTCTAAATAACCAAACGAGCTGTAAACCGATCCCAAGTTCCAAACGTGCTCAGAAACCGATAATCAGCGTTCGCCTTCCCCCAAAAGCAGAGCATAACTATGAGACCAAACATTAGTGCATCTCAACGTATTGTTGAAATTGAAACAAAAACATTCCACATCTTGGTATCTTACCCTACTGATTTGCTCCGGTTGCCAGTTTATTTAAATTTTTTAAAAAGTAAAAACCTTTATTTGCCCCCAGCATGCACCACCCCACCGCGTCCCTGCTTCTTGCTATAAATGCGCATGCATTGTAAGAGAGAAAGCAGCAAGGAATCTAATCCGTTCCACAGAACGAAAGTTGCGTAACATGACATGCACATGAGTACTATTATTATTCTACTGTCACCCATGTTTTTAGGTTTTTTAGCCTCTGGGGAAGCCTTTGCAAACACCATCATCAGGGTTACCTAGTCAGCTCCATTAGCATCCATCAACTGCTATGCACCACCACGTCACTGTACCTTCACTTCTTTTGTCTCTACCGTCAGCATGAATTGTGCAAAAGTGTGTGGCCTCTGATTCTTTCTTACAGGACATACTTGGCCTACCTGTAGGATCCAATTAGGGGACGTATGGTGGTTGGGAAAAATCCAGCACCATTTATTGTCTGACGGATACAGTCAGTGTGTAAAGCCAAGTCCAACAAACATCCAAGTCAATGTGGGAACACAGCACACATGCTCTCGTAAGATTCCAAAAGTTTTATTTCATAGGGATTCCGATCCATAACTTTTTAAAGTAAACTGATTCATTAGGCAAATCTGTTATCTACTAAATGTGTTCCCCTTTTGCCAAAAATTTACAGTGTATTTGTATTTATCTACCTAATATTTGTGTGTTTTCTGATGTCTTTTGCCTTGCGAAGTAAAAGGGCTGGTTGCGCCTCTTTGCCACCTAGTAAAGAAAAGTGGGATTGTCTTCATTGTGCTTTTGTGTAAAGCAAACCGAAAACAGAATCAAGGACAGAAAAAAAATGAAAACCAGGCCGGGGCAAAGGAATTAAAGTTAGCTACAGCGAAGTAGCCCTACCAGTGGAAAACAATTTTGACATGAAGATCTTATCTGGCTGATGTAAATTTCAAGCTATTGGGCCACCAGCACCTTAAAATGTCTTTGATTTTTTCAGGAATCTTACCCACATTTGCAGTACTTTTAAAACTCTTTAAAGTGTAAGTGGTGGAAATTAAATAGGCCATTCTCAATCTTTCTGTGTCCCCTGTTGAAAGCCGACAGTCGATCAAAATCAGCTGCTCTATGTTCAGAACACTAGGATACTATTCCTACTGATTGAAGAAAACTAAGATCCCAGGGGTGGTTAGATGCCATTCCACCGACTCAGTTTTATATTTTATTCCCACCGATTGTACTGAAAATCATTTTCTTATAAAAAAAAAAAAAATGAATTGCACCGAGAACATCTTTATTAAATAGAAAAAGATTGCACTGAAAACATTAACACTACCAGAAAAGAAATATGTTGTTACACTCTACCTTTTACCAAATTCTCAGACCGGAAGGAGAGAGAAAGCAAAGCACATATATATAGAAAAAATAATTACTAAACCTACAAAAATCAACCATTTCCCGCCTCGGTTCCTGCACCGAACTTCTTGTATGATAGGGAGGAAAAGACAGCTCCGGGCCCTATCTCCTGGTCCTTTGCCACCCTCCGTCTTCCAGCTCAATCCTTGTCGCTTTTCCTCATGCGTCAAGCTGAGCCAGCCAGCCCGTGATGCCTTAGCGATTAGTAGTAGTAGCTGACACACTCGGCATACGATTCTCCCTCCCTCCATCCCCAAAACCCAAGGGAAAAATAATATGAACTGTAGATGCTGCTGTACTCCCTCCATTCAGAGAGAGAGAGAGAGCTCAGCTCATCAGTTCATTGCATTATCTGCGGCACATGCTCTCTTCCAGTCCATTCCAAGCTGGCCTCTGCGTTTCATCAGCACTGACAGTGATTGCTGTGCTGCTTTTCGCTCCAGTAGTAGTACCTGAAACTGTAAAAGGTAACTGAAGCTCCTGATGAACTTCTGTTTCTGGTTTCTTGGAATCATTACGCTACTATTAGCATTGCATTTAGTGTTGAGTTTAAAACGGTTATTAGTAGTAGTAGCCTAGTAGGTAGCCGTGCCAGCAATATTAATCTTGCTGCAGAGCAGAGGATGGAGATGCTTGGTTAACCTGACGATGCAATTGCCTGTGCAGCCCTATTGCCAGTTGCTTTGAAGAAGGGAGCAAATCTGTAAGTGTGGTCGTGGTGAGGTTCCCTGCAGGGGAGGAAGAGGCATTAGCATCCAGTGCTTTTGCTTGTCAGGGGTGAAAAGAACTGGTGGTCTACTCAGATCCATTCCTGTGCAGTGCAGGATTGGACATGTCCTTTTTCTGGTCGCCAGTTGCTATCTCCGATAACGAGTTCCCCCAGTTCAACGTTCGTTGCTGCCTTCTATTTTGCTGGCTCCCGCATTCAGAGCAGAGACAACAGAAATCTTTCCTTCCAGATTCTAAGATGTGTTCTTGATAAAAGAAAGCTGAGGATTACTGCTCATTCTCTTCAGTTCCATCCGGGGGGGTCGAAAAAAGGTTTCCCCCATATATTTCTGATCATTTTGCTCATCATTTCTGCCCCCTTTGCTGTCCTCCATCAAGCTGCTGCTGCATCGTCATCGGTTGCGCAGTAGAAAGCTGGCAATCATCAACGAATCATCAGAAGATTTCCAAGAAAGAAGAGAGGAATTCTTTTTGTAGCAACAAGCTAGAGCCAGTGCGTAAGTAATAAGGTCAAGAATTAATGGCTCGAGGAATAAGTTGCCGGCGGCATCCTCTGCTCGTCTTGCTGCTGCCATTGCTGCTAGTGCGCTAGCAATGGTGAGTCGACGCAGCTGCAGTCGTCGCAGACATGGCCGCTGCTCAAGATCCAGCAGCTGCTCAACTACCCGCCGGTGCTCCGCACCTGGGGCAACACCACCGACTTCTGCTACGGCGGCGACTACAAGACGGCCTCCGCCTTCGTCGAGTGCTACGGCGACAGCGTGACGCAGCTCCACATCATGGGCCCCGGCGCCGGCCGCGCCTCCGCTGCCCAAGACGTTCAGCCTCGATGCCTTGTTCACGACGCCGACGAGGCCCCCGGACCCTCCGGTGCTGATGCGCCTCACCGGCCTCGGCCTCCGGGGGCCCGCTGCCGGGAAGGTGTCGCGCTGGCGTCGCTGGAGATCGTCAACGTCAGCGGCAACTACCTCTACAAGCAGCCCGGGAGGGCCGTCCCGCCTCGGCGGCTTCCAGACGTTCATCGCCGACGACAACATGCTCTCCGGCGAGAGATCCCGGCTGGTCGGGAAGCCGTCGCTGGCCGTGCTCAGTCTCCGGAACAACTCGCTGCAGGGCCCCGCCGGAGTCCGTCAGGGACATGGGGTCGCTGCGGTCGCTGACGCTCGCGTGCAACAACCTCTCCGGCGCGGTGCCGGACCTGAGCGCGCTGACGAACCTCCAGGTTGTGGACCTCGCCAACAACTCGCTGGGGCCGGCGTTCCCGCGCTGGGGAGGAAGGTGGCCAGCGTCGTGCTCAGCGGCAAAACCGCTTCGGCAACGGGCTCCCCGCCGACGAGGTCGCCTCGTTCTACCCTCCTGGAGCGGCTCCCGACGTCGAGGAACCGTCTTCGTCGGCCCGTTCCCGCCGGCGCTGCTCTCGCTGCCGTCCATCGAGTACCTCAGCGTCGCCGGGAACCGCCTCACGGGCCTGCTCGCCGCCAACATGTCCTGCGGCGAGAACCTCCCGGTTCGTGGACGTGTCGACGAACCTCCTCACAGGGACGCTCCCCGTCGTGCCTGACGGCGCGAGCCGCCGCCGCCGCCGGCAGCGCCAAGGTGACGGTCCTGGCGGGCGTCCAACTGCCTGTCCGCCAGCAACGTCGGCACGCAGCACCCGGCCCTGTTCTGCCCAAGAAATCCAGGCGCTAGCCGTGGGCATCGTGCCCGTCCAGGCCTTGCGCGGCGGCAAGGGCAAGGCCAAGGCCGGCCGCGTCGGCGGGCGCCATCGCCGCCGCCGTCGCCGCCGCAGCGCTGGCCCAAAGCGTGGCGGCGTTCCCTCGCCGCGCGGAAGGTCGCCGGCGGCGCGCCAGAGCTGCGTCCGCCGCGTCGTCTGGTGGAGCACGCGAAGCGCCGTCCGGGCCATGTCCATCGGCGGCGCTGTGCCAAATCGCAGCTTCTGCCGACGCGCGGTACATCTCGCCGACGGTGAAGCTGCGGGGCGCGGTGGGGATCCCGGCGTACCGGTCCTTCTCGCTGGTGGGAGCTGGAGGCGGCGACCAACGACTTCGCGGTGTCGCGGCTGATGGGGCAGGACGCGCACGGGCAGATGTACCGCGGCACGCTCAGCAACGGACGGCGGTGACGATCTGGTGCTGCGGGTGGCGGCGGCGGCGGCGAGGCGTCACCGCAGGCGGCGTTCAACCGGGCACGCGGAGAGATGATATCAAGCTCCGGCACCGCCACCTGGTGAGCGCGCTGGGGCACTGCTTCGAGTATACAACGCCGACGACGCCACCGTCACGCAGCTCTACCTCGTGTTCGAGTACGTGCACAACGGCAACCTCAGGAGCAGGATCTCGCGTGAGTGTTCTAACCGTGTCTCTTTGTTGTTTGTTCTTCGTTCTTCGTCGTCGTCGACGGCGGCGGTGGCGGCGCATTGACCTCCACTGACCTGACGTCTTGTTCTTGATTCATTCAGAGGAACCGAAGGGAGGAAGCTGCCATGGGTGCAGAGGATCTCGGCGGCGATCGGCGTGGCCAAAGGCATCCAGTTCCTGCACGGGGGGAATCATGCCGGGCCTCTTCATCAACAACCTCAAGATCCACCAACATCCTGTTGGACAGAACCTCGTCGCCAGATCGGCAGCTACAACATCCCCATCCTCACCGAGACCACTCAAATCCGAGGTAGTACACTAA
This sequence comes from Chrysopogon serrulatus, assembly GCA_015844335.1. Lineage (NCBI taxonomy): Eukaryota > Viridiplantae > Streptophyta > Magnoliopsida > Poales > Poaceae > Chrysopogon > Chrysopogon serrulatus. The sequence continues at coordinate 17,852 of JADLZL010000114.1, read as the reverse complement.
ATAAAAAGCACATTCCTGTCTCTGAACAATGTACTAGTACATTATGAAGAGATCACTCTGCTGTGGGCTCAACTAATAAAGCTTAATCTCGTGAAATTGTGTGTGTTTTTTTGCTGGATGGATCAATGTAGGAGGAGGTGGAAGCAAAGTCCATCCGACAGGTACGTACGGATCCGGTTCATTTGCTATGTCATTCTAACGCCAGTTCTGGACATGATGGATCTTATTTGCTAACAACCGTTCTGCGAAAAAAAAATGCAGGGTGCCCAATGGCGACAAGATCGACATCTACGACTTCGGCGTGATCCTGCTGGAGGTGGTGACCGGAGGCCCATCACGTCCATCCACGAGGTGGAGATCATGAAGGAGCAGGTAGGGTGACGATCCACCACCACATCCTTCATTGGTCAACACTGCTAAGCATGGCCGACCAGCTGATCACTGAACCACTGAACCTGCAGATGCAGTCGGCGGTGACGTCGGAGAGCCCCTGGTCGTCGGCGGGCGCTGGTGGACGCGGCGGTGAGCCAGTCGTGCTCGGACGAGCTCGGCGCGGACGGTGGATGGAGATCTGCGGCTGGGCTGGCCAAGGCCGGAGCAGCGGCCGTCAGTGGAGGACGTGCTGTGGAACCTCCCAGTTCGCCCGCGCAGGTGCAGGACGACTGGCGCGCCGGGGACTCGCGGGCTCCACCAGCGAGGAGTCGCCGCTGTCGCCGTCGCAGATCCCGCCCAGGGACAGGACTAAAGGGACAGGGACCACGGGCACAGACGATGGACACGGACGCCTGAGCCGCCAAGACTATTACTCCTAGGTGACTGCGATCGATTCTTCCTTCACTCCTCCTCAGCATTTAATTTTCCTCTGCTGCTATGGAAACCATGATCACTTGATTAAGCAGGCTCTGAAACTGACATTTATATTTTATTGCATGTTCTGACGTTTCTAGGTTGACGACGAAGAAGATGAGGCTGCTGTTGGGCGACTGTATGGCAGGGGCATGAAGCAAATCTTTCACTGTGAGATGAGATGAGATTTTGTTGGTCAGCTCGTACTGCTGCAACGAAGAAGAACGTGACAGAATAACGTCAGGCTTAAGGTGTACAGCAGAAGCTGCAGCCGAAGCTGGAACTTACATATGTATACATGTATTGCTACCCACTACTAGTAAGTAGTACCAGGATGTGTACAGGGCCCCTTTAGCCTGGCCTACTAGCACTGGTTTATTATTTTCTTTTAATCGGTCTTTTTTGCTTCTTTAAGTCCACCTTTTTATTATATTTTTCTTATGTGTGCCCCCCTCATTGATTCACTATATGGATCGTTTGACTATGTAAAAGCAAGCACAAAGAGTATTTGCGTCAACCTTACTAGAGGTTTCAATGGGACCAAAAGCAAAATTGTTGCAAGCACATTTGGGTCTTCCATTGCAAGATGTGGGTTAAAGTCAGTGCACCGTACATTACCGCACTGCTCTCAACAGTTCAATGCTGCGGCTCTGCCGTTCTCCTTCTCCAGACAGCACAATGGCAGACAGCCACTGCAATCCTGAAATTCGTGAGAAAATGCCGTGGTCCAATCCCAAACCGACAGCCCATCCTGTCATCATTACATACGTACGTCCGTCCCATTGCGAGAATCGGAACACGATCTCATCCTGTGCCTATACCGTTACCCACCATGATAAGGCGATCTTCAAATTTCAGGTGCGGAATGATGATTTCAGGACACCTCAAGCGATGGACAGAATTTGAATCTCATTTCCAGATCGACCTTTCTCGTTTGCCTTGCCACCGACACCCAAGTTGAGTGCTCCGATAAAGGCTGTCAAACCACAATGCAAGAGCAACAGGATTTCAACGGTCCAGCAAACAAACATTCCCAAGCTATGATTTTTGTACATAAGCAGGATCCTTTTAATTCATGAGAAGATATAGGTCAACAACAAATCGCTACATTACGAGAGCCACCACCATGAGCAACTGGGCTCTGATTGGGGCAAAACCACAACGACGACAGTCTAGAAGCAATCACTGGAGTTCTTCAATGTTTCGACAGGCCTGGCGAACCAGAAACACAAAGGTTTTTTTTTTTCCACGGTTTCTTATTGTGCCGTTTCGCACGATGGCATCCCCTGCATTAGTCGGCTGTCCAGCTCTGCTCCACAATCGCGGACTTTGCGGTTGTACTCCCGCTTGTTCTCACTGAACAGTCTTGCAGCTTCTGAGTTTGCAGGGAGTTTGGGTTTGATCACACAGCAGGGACTGCAAAGCAAGTTCAGTGCTAGTTCAAATACAACAGCATATTATTGATATAATTTGCAGTCAGAAGTCATCGAACCATGCAAGTGTGTGAATACTGAATTGTACAGGGATAATAACAACATAAAAGTCTATAATTAAGATGGTTCTAGTTAACATCCTTCAATCAAGGTTTCAAACACTGCTACCATTCATAAGTATTTCAAAACACTGCTACCCAGGACCAACGATTTGCAAGCCAAATTAATTTGTAATCATTGCCTGTCCTTCTAGGTCCACAAGATGCCTTTTATAATTTTGGGCTGTTAAACTAGTTCCAGCATTCTGTAAATTAAGCTAGGGGCAAGAAAGACTATGTACTGAGTTATTTCGCAACAATAATTTACTTTACATGTAGTACCAAATGTTGACCTCATGTATCTTCCTACTCAGTACATAGGTGAATTATAATGGCTACGAGAGAGCTAATCATATTCATCATGCAAGATAAACATACAACTACTCCCTCCATTCCAAATTATAAGACGTTTTGACATTTCTAGATAAATCCCTTTTACTAGTGTATATCTAAGGCGCATAGCAAAAGCTATGTACCTAGAAAACACAAAACGCCTTACAATTTGGAACAGAAGGAGTATATGATAAGATAACTTGCTGAACCGAAATATAATATAAGCAGCTAGACAGTTTTCTATGTCTGAGCTATTACGTGAATCAATTTTAACATCTTTTCTGATATTATAAAACCTTGATGTTGTAAGTTAGCAATTACCACTACACATGCATTATTGCACCAAAAAGGTCAGTGCAAGGTACCTGAATAGAAGTCAATATTGCAGCAACATCATATATAGGACTCCACTGGTTCTTAGGATATCCAAGCAGATGCTTCCATCAGCATATACTGCATGAATAATAAATGTTACACCACTTTCCACAAAATCAAAATTGAGATTGATGTTGATGTGTACAGAGATGAGGGGGATGAGGGAGTCAGCAAAAAAGGGTAGGTAGGGGGAGAGATATTATTTTGATGGAACATCCTAGAGACGAATCGAACAGTTGGTGGCTTGTTTGGGTAATCTTCTGTAAACTGCAAGGTAAGCTTGAACGCGCCTATAGATGTTACAGTCAAGAGTTAGTGAACTTTGCAATGCTAATATAACAGCACATAGCCATTTAAAAAATCCCAGCATGCTAAGGGGCTATGGGAAACCTCATTGACCTTATTCACACATGAAAATCAATAGGCGTCCGATCTTAACATACTTTAAAAAAAAAATATACATTGAATTTTCAGCACACATTCAAAACGTTTCCCACATGTTTCAAGGCTATGTAAAACAAGTGAAACATCACAGCCGCGGTGTTGAATCAGGAAAAACACAAACCTAATTGAATCAAGAAAACACAAACATAGATATAACTATATAAGTCAAAGCATCCTTCATTCCTGCTTGAGCACTTGCACTACTTAAGTTGTTATGGTCCAGAGTCAAAACCTATATACCAGATGCACTGACTGGACTGTGTGCATGCATGACTGCATGAGTGTAAATGCACCATAGCATTTTCTCTAATAGTCTAGGCAAGCAAAATCTACATCCATGTTAAAGCCAAACTTTACAGGCCCATATATCATCTAAGTTGCACTAGACAAATTCAGTCAACGTTTCTAGGTAACAATCTAAGTTACATCATACCATAGCAATCTAAGCATGACTTCAATAGAAGCTAAGGGCAGTTCCAGTGTATAATTTCTTAGCAAGGAGCGAGGCCAGCCATGAAAAACAAGGTGCTCTACTAGTAAACAAGCTCCAACGTATAAATCTGTTACAGTACTAAGGCGAAGCTCGTATGTAATAAAAAAACATATAGTATCCCAACTATTAACATGGATGGTGGATGTGGAGAGAATGAGTGGTGGTGCATATTATTTTTTTTTTCGCAACAGGTGCATATAGCAACTCACTTCTCTCTCATTGTCCTTTACTCCTTAGTACACCATCCAGAATTAGCAACGGCTCGTTTAAAATATCAGAGCGAATACTGGAAATCATTACATCAACCAAACAAGGGTCTCCTAAAGATGACTCCGAAAAAACAAAAACAAAGGATAAAGAGGCGAAGTGGTAGAAGTAAATGAAAAAGGAAAAATAACATAAGCATCTCTCAGCATAACCAGATAACTGTTTTCCAAATAAGAAAAAAGTAATTAGCTCAATTTATAGTATGATTGAAATATACTAAAGCATACTCCCTCCATCCAGAAATATAGTCGATTGTTTGTCCCAAAAAGAGTCACTGGGCTACCATGGCCCCACAACTAGGCATGACGCCTCACCTATAATGATTAAGTTTCATGTATGCACCCATAGCTGGCCATGGAATTGCATAGCGTGGCATACCATTGTGAAATGACTGAGAGTCACTGGTTTCAGGCCCCACAGCTTGATGGCAGTCTCTGTATGGCAGATAGTAGGACCACCAATGTCCTCATGTGGAACCGGGTATTGATTGCAGATGTAGGGGCATGCATGGTAATTTTGCATCCTCCTTGGTACTCACACAGTCCCTAACGGGTAAGTTAAGAGAGCTGAGTCGATGCAGCAATTAGGAGGCGTGTAAATATTCTATGCGCTGAGGAGACCAAATGGAAGGGCCGGAAGGCGAAGGAAGTGGAGGGTACCGGCTTCAAACTTTGGTACACCTGGGACAACATCGGCAGGGATGGGGTAGGGATCTTGATCGACAGGAGCCTTAAGGATGGAGTTGTTGATGTTAGGAGGCAAGGGGACCGGATTATTCTAGTTCGGTTGGTAGTTGGAGATTCGGCTCTAACGTGATCATCGCTGCCTATGCCCTCGAGTAGGTCTTAGTGAGAGTACAGAGGCAGTTTTGGGAAGATTTAGATAGCATGGTTAGTACCGTGCCTACCAACCGAGAAACTCTTCATAGGTGGAGACCTCAATGGCCATGTGGGTGCGACTAATGTAGGTTTCGAACGGGTGCATGGGGTTTGGTATGGCATTAGGAATCTAGAGGGGGGGAGATGTTCTCAACTTTGCGTTGGCCTATGATTTGTTGATAGCGAACACCCTCTTTATGAAGAGGGAATCCCATCTTGTGACCTTTCTTAGTGACAACACTCGAGCCAGATCGACTTTTATCCTTGCAGGAGGAGGATAGACGGCTTGTTTAGATTGTAAGGTGGTACCTGGGAGTGTGTTGTCCCCCAACACAAGCTTGTGGTGGCGGACTTTCGCTTCGAGCACGGTCCATCGGGACAAACGGGCCAAGGTTGCGAGGCAGAGTGGTGGAAGCTGTAGGGAAGCAGCCAAGCAAACGCTTAAGGAGAGGGATGCTAGGTGAGGGACCTTGGGAAGAAGGGAAGATGCGACGACATGTGGCTCAAGATGGCAACATGTGTTCGAAGGGTGGCCTCGAAAGTGCTTGGGAGTGAGTAGGGGGAGGCAAACGGAAGCTTAAGGACACCCGGGTGGTGGAATGACGAGGTGCAAAGGGCCATTAGGAGAAGAAGGAGTGTTTCAAATGCCTCCACCATGTGACAAGAAGAGTACAGCCAACATCGAGAGCTATAAAATAGCGAAGAGGGCCGCGAAGCGAAGTCATGGAGTGTAGCAAAAGGTCAGTCGTATGATGACCTTTATCGGGGCTAGGCACTGAAGGAAGGGGAGAAGGGACATTTATAGGATGGTTAGGATTCGTGAGAGGAAGACGAGGGACATCAACAAATCAAATGCATCAAGACGGGACGGATCGACTGCAGTGAAGGATGTAGAGATCAAGGGAAAGATGGAGAGAGTATTTGGACAAGTTGTTTAATGGGAGAATGAGGGTCCTACCTTGAGTTGACGAAACTCATTTGATGATACCCAACAGGCGCTTTGTGAGAAGAATTCAGGAGGCAGAGGATCGGGAGGCTTTGAAGAGGATGAAGGAGGTAAAAGCGATGGGCCCGATGGTATCCCCATTGAGGTGTGTGAGATGTCTGGGTGCTAGAGCGATTGGGTGGTTAACTAAGCTTTTTAACCACATCTTTTATTGAAACAAGATGCCCCAAGAATGGAGGAGAAGTATTTTAATACCGATCTTCAAGAACAAAGGAGATGTTCAAAAGTTGTACTAACTTTCATCGGGATTAAGTTGATGAGCCATACGATGAAACTCTGGGAGAGGGTTATCGAGCATCGCCTCAAGAGGAGTGACAAGTGTGACCCAAAACCAGTTTGGGTTCATGCTGGTAGGTCGACCATGGAGGCGATTTTCTTGATAATGCAATTAATGGAGAGATATATAGGGAGCAAGAAGGACTTGCACATGGTCTTCATTGACCTTGAGAAGGCATATGACAAAAGTACCAAGAAATGTCATGGTGGGGTTTTGAAAAAGCACAAAGTCCCAACCAAGTACATTACCCTCATTAAGGATAAGGAAGGGACGCGCAAGTGACGCTTGTCCCAATACGTGATGGCTTACACCAAAGGACTTTCCAATTAAAAATAGGGCTACACCAAAATGTCAGCATTGAGCCCTTATTTATTTGCTTTGGTAATGGATGAGGTCACAAGGGACATACAGGTGATATCCCTTGGTGTATGCTCTTCTTTGATGATCGCGGTGCTAGTTGACGGTGAGTAGGGGGTTAATAGGAAGCTAGAACTATGGAGACACACGTTAAGTCGAAAGGGGTTTAGACTTAGTAGGACCAAGGCAGAAGTACATGAGGTGCGATTTCAAGCGACTAGGCATGAGGAGGGAGGATTAGTATAGATGGGCAGGTGGTGGCTAAGAAGGGCACCTTTCGGGTATTTAGGATCGATGCTACAAAAAGGATGGGATATTGATGAAGATGTTAGACATAGAATTTCAATGGGTTAGTTGAAATGGCGTCAAGCTTCCGCCCTTTGTGATAAAAAGGGTGCCTCGGAAGCTAAAAGGTAAGTTTTATAGGACCCGACCGCCTCCGGCGGTGTTATCTGGTCTTTGAATGTTGGCCTACAAAAAAGGCTTACATGTCCAGCAATTGAGTGTAGCGGGTAGATGCGTATGTTATGCTGGTTTTTGTGGGCACACAAGAGAGATAGAGTCCCAAAACGACGCATATTCCTGATAGGGTTGGGGTGGCAATCTTCAATTGAGGAGAAATTGATTCAACATCGGGTTGAGATGGTTTGGACATGTTCAACGGGTGACCTCCCCGAGGCTACCGTGCGAAAGGGGGTTCTGCAAAGCCGGTTGATAATGTAAAGAGCTGCAGAGGTCACCTAAACTAACCCTCGACGGTACGTTAAGAGGACCTTAAGGAGGAATATCTCCGCGATTTAGCTATGGATAGAGCCGCTTGGAGACTAACAATCAACGATGGCTGAACAAAGTGACCCTAACTCCAATCGCCTTGTGTCCTTTATGTGTTTCTCTATTTAGTGTCTCTTTTTGGGTTTCACTTCTAGCCTACTTGACTTGCTTGGACAAAGGCTTTGTTGTTGTTGTTGTTGTTGTTGTAGTACTCACACCGCGATCCTAAAGCGACCATTTTAACGGAACCGAGAGAGGGTAGGTCGCAAAGGTGATTGAGGGGCGTGTCGCCGATAAATGCACAGTAGGCATTAGCGAGGCTACATGCATGATGCAACAATGACGCAACACTAATGACAACAGTTAAAGGAAAAACAACCAATCAGTCCACAAAAGGGTAAGGTACCTATCTACCAAAGTTTTGAAAGTCGACAACTAGGATGCACCTGAGTGCGACCCGTCGCTGGCATGGGATTCCACCTTGCCTATGGGGGTAAAAACGGACCCCCAAGGCGGGCTGAGGTCGCTGAGGGAGAGGCTTGACGGCCCAGCCATGGCGGAGAGGCGGTGGAAGCGAGGGGCAGGGGCGGTGGAGGTGCAGCCCGGAGGCGGGGGAATGGGGCGGACGGCCTTGAGGAGAGCCCAGGGATGGCCAGCAGCGGTGCCTTGAAGGAGAGAGAGCAACGTGAGCGCGGGCTTGGCCAGCCGGCGTCGGGGGAGAGAAGGCTTGAGGCGTGGTTGTCTTGGGCACGGTGTGACAGTGCGGAAAAGGAGGAGTGGTGAAGGTGGCGCTTCGCCCGGTGCTGAGGATGTGAGGGAAGGGGAGAGGATAAGAGAGGCTGATCTTCTATTTTTTTCTTTTTCTTTTAAGTATATATACATGTATTCTGCTTTCGAAAAAATGTATATATACATGTATTGTATCGCCTAGCAAAAGCGCCTAGCATCGACTAGGGCTAGCCTAGGCTGGACTAGTCATTAGGCTGAAGTGCATCGCTTTAGATGTAAGCCTAGCGCCTAGCAAAACTTTGCTATCTACGATGGCTTAGTAATTCCAAAATAATAATTATCCAGTCAAAGTAGCATTTAAGTCAAAATATGCAGCATAGTTGCACATTGCTAATAGAACATGTTAATAAACACTCAAATGCAAAGTCCCACTGGCCCCCTTTAAATACAAATATAAAAGTGCTATCATAAAGAAGTTATTTTCCCCAAAACTATCACGCTTTACCATATCAGCAATTTTTTATTTCACCAAGCCAGAATCCATCACTTTGGCAGGGGTGTGTCCACATAACCAATGCAGCAAAAGCTATATGAAGTGTGGTAACAGGGCCTGGCCGCTGCTGGCCACCTTGTCCAACATTGAAGTCATTCCTTACCTAATATATTCTATATATGACAATATAAAAACGAAGAATGAAGTCTTGCAAGCAGCAGAACACTGAACCAATTATGCAGCATGCTTCTCGAGTGCAAAACCCAAGGCTGCTGATATATAGCAAGCAAACATTTCCATGCATCCCAAGAAATCAAAGAGCATCCATGATTAGGAAAAACCAAACTGTAAACTGCTAATATCTACACGGCAGTTTCCGGACACCACAGGTGGAATTGCCTAGAGTAGTTTTATTTTTAGTATACTACACAAAATTGCCAGCTCCAATTAACAGAAACCAAAACCGTAACAGATTTAAAGTTCCATCCTAGTGGGTGTTAACGTATTGCCATGCAACTTACCGCTTTTCTGATTTAAAATGAAACCAAATCCATTACAGAATTTCAGCTTGAACCTACAGTGAACCTGTGTTCAACAGAGTAGACATAGCTCAACATTGAACAGATAGCAACAAATAATACGCATAATCACATAGCGAATTCTCAATTCCTGCACAAAATTAGAAATCAGAGAGCAGCATTCATAATTAGAAATCTAAACCACAAACAGCTGATATCCTACGTGGCAGCTTCCTTGCGCCACAAGGTGGAACTGCCTACATGGTTGGAAGTATATTATACCACGAAAAAATTTGTAGAAGCTTCAATTAATAGTAACTGCCAAGGCGGTAGCGGATTTACAGCTGTATCCTACTGGGAGGCAATCGGTACAACATGCAACATTTGTCGATTTCTGATTTAACTTGAAGACCAAAACCGTCACAGCAGTTCAGCCGAACCTACAGTTAACGCTGGCGTTCTGCAGACATATGCTCCACATGCAGATTTCAACCGACAGCAAAAAAAAGAATCGCATAGCGGATGCTCCCCAAGACGGACATGAAGATCAACCATCCGGCAGGGAACAAGCTAAAACAGTCATGGGGTGCCAAATGAGTCTCAGTTCCACGACAACCAAATATCTCATACCCCATGAATATCTACAGTTCCACATGCACGATTCGAATCAAACTACCTTCAAGCAAGCAGCAACCACACAACAAGCATCTAACGAGCAACAGATCAGAGAGAAGGAGGGGGCGGGGGCGTCAGGCGGCAGGGGCAGAGCTGTTAATCTCCTCCGTCCCACGGCGTGTCATCAAAGCTGCGAAACCACACAGGCCTCACATCAGCACAACAAGCACGAGTAAAATGAGCGAAAGGAACAGCTGAGAACCCGTCTCCTCCCCGAGATCCGGAGTCCCTCCTCAATCAAACCCTAGAACAGGAACAGGATTAACGGACTCCAGGGGGCGAGGTGAGGGGAAGAGAAACTCAGCGGGAGGGAGGAGGATGGATGAGGTACCCGAATATGACGGCGTTCCAGAGCATGATGTTGTTGTCGTGCGGCGCGCCGCTTATCCCGCCGGCAGGTCCTGCTGCAGGCGCGGTCCCGCATCAGCCGCTTCCTCGCCGGCGTCGACATCTCGTCGTCGCAGCCCGGCGCCTCAAACCCTAGCTAGGGTTTCGATCCCCAGCGGAACGCGCGCTGCGTCCCCGCTCTCTCTCTGGCTGGCTGGCTCTTGACCCCCGCGGGGTTGCGTCTGAAATCGGAGAAGCGAGGACGGAGGGGGCAGAAAGGAAAAAGGAAGGAACAGGGGTGGGTGGTGGGTGGAAGGGTGCGCGTGAGAAAAAGTTTCACGAGGAGGCAAGAGTGGAGGCCCGACGCCCACGCGGACAGTGGGCCCTCCCCTCACGCGACCTAGCTTCGTTTCCACGCGCAGCCAGCTCAGGAACCGCTGACGCGCAGGGGCCCCACGTCTATGACCCCACCTGCCGACGTAGGAGTACCCGGATTATACGAGCGCCCGCACTGCCGTTGCCGTCCATGTCGCTGACAGGTCAGCTCCAGGACACAGACCCAGGTGTCAGGGACATTCCTGGCGTGGTAATAAATTCGTGTGGATTTTCTTACACTGATGCGTGGGGCCAGGGTGGCTATGGCTATCGAATCTGGTGGGGGTATGGTGGGCTGGCGCCGGCCTGCTTGGCGGCATCCGTGAAGGGCGGCAGCGCTACGTGAGCAAAAAGGCTGCTCGGTAGCGTACTATGGGCCTTGGTTGGCTTCCAAAATTCTGTCTTAAACTAAGGGTGTTTGGATAAAGGCGTGGAATGTTTTTTCTTCTGTCATCGGGTCCCCAATCACGTATGTAAGGAGTATTAAATATAGTACAAAAAATAATGATGCAACGAATTCTTTATAATTTTCTGAGGCGGAATCGCTTAACCCTAATTAAAGTAAGCTGATTTGATAATGTCTTCTTCTGATACTTGTTCTTTATGACGAATTAATTATAATTAAAATTTTGTCATTGTTTCACCGGCAAGTTACGTAATTTATTTTTTATTAGTATTAAATCGCAAACGTCATAAAACTACGACGTAACACAAGAAAAACTTTTTCCACACCATCCAAGTACCCCCAAAGTTTTTGACAAGCCAAATCTTAGGCAAAAAAGTTGCCAAAAGATTTGACAAAACAAATATTTGAGTAGATTGCCAAATTTTGGTAGCCAACCAATTCTTACCATCACTGCCAAAGCTTCTTTCATGGAAATTTTGAGCAACCAACCAATCGGTCTCATTTTCGCTGGCCGCGCACAGGAGATCCATGGCCGCCCGGCCTATAGAGTGATTATTCGCACCGCTTTTTGACCGAAATTGACGTGTCAACAAATTTACCATTCCGAACACTGGTGAACATTTACGACCGTCTGTAACTGTAACAAATTTACATGAGTACATGTCAACAGATATACTACTACTCCGTTCCAAATTTTTGCTCTGGCTTTTTAGATACAATAATTTTTTACTAAATATCTACATCTATCTAAATTAGTAGAAGCAATGTACCAGCGGCTTACGATTTAGAATAGAGAAAATATATAGCATCACCTCTAAACATTGACAAATGGCAACTCCAGATACTCGCGAACAAATGTAAAACAGACCATCATTCTCACCACCACCTTTTGCAGCAATATGACTAAATATAAGAACCACCTCTAACAGAAATGTAAAATCCATATACATGTCATCAGACAAAAAAGAATGTCACCACCACCTTTGAAGCAAAAATGGCTACATCTAAGAATCACTTCCTAATTGATTTCTGATATACCTTCCAGTAGATAGAAGAATACAACTAAATCAACAGGTTAGTAACAGACAGCTGCTGGCCAGTTGCCAAGACACAAGACCACCATGATCGTGACTCGTGAGCTTTTTGCAGGGCTGTCTACACATTGACTCAGTAACTGCTCATGAACAAAAACAGTCAACTAGTTACAACTTACAAACAACATGGCAGGTAAGATACAAGAAGCATGATGATACAGCTAGTCAGCCCTTTAAAAATTGTTTTTCTTCACATACAGACGAATCGCCATCGCCATTTACAGAGCAAGAGCTGGCTAACCATCAGTTCTGGGTGGAACTCAGGTTCTTTTGCCTAACCCCTGCGGCAACTGGAATCACCACCGCCCCGAGAGCTGCCCTAGAAACACTCTGGCTCTTCCCCAACGCTGCTGCACTGGTCCTCGCACCCTGCAACAGTTTTTCAGTATCTCTGACTGAGAGAGATGGGCAGTTGTCCTTGAGGTAAATGAAACCCTCACTCACGATTACAGCTGCAGAGACATAAAAAGTATCTGGAATGGGTTATGGAGCTTTATAAACTTAATTGCACCAGGAGCTGTACAAACCTAATTGTGCAAATCAAGCAACCAAAAAGGTAAAACAATGGTATGTGGACTGGAGGCATAATTTTTCTTGTATCCAGGGACAACAAACCCTGGAACTTATCAATGCTGAAACAGAAAAAGGTTTGGCAATAACAGAATCTCAAGCCCTGACAGAAGGAATAAAAAGATACTTTGTCCACCACCGACCTTCTTCATTATGAAACCGCATCATAACTATTGCCTCTTCAGGTATAAAGCGTTTTGACTTTTCACAGATACATTGCTTTTATTATGTATATCTAGACATAGTGTATCTAAGTGCATAGACAAAAAAGCTATGTATCTAGAAGAATCACAACATCTTATAATTTGGAAGGGAGAAATAATCTAGCACACCATATTAGTTCATCTCTCACATTTGAAGCTGTTAATGAAACAAATATGTTTTATTAAACAGTCTAATTAGCTGAGGTCTTGGTTGCCTGCATTAGGACATATCAGGGCTTTGATAATGCAGATCGGCAGTGTTTGGTTGGCCAAACTAGGCGTTGTGCAGGCTTTAGGGAAAGCAAAGGCAGTTTTCATGGCCGCATTCTGGAGTAGTATGCAAAATGGACCATGTATTGTCACAACCAGGAGCCGCCAATGGATGTCACTCACCACCATGATCCCACGCCCTTCTCCCTGCTCTCCTACTACCATGACCACACCGACACAGACACTGCTGCCACGCCACCGCAATGGACATCACCCTGCACAACCGTGCCCTTCACCGGCTCTCCTCCAACACAGCCCTCTCCGCACACTTCGGGCCTGTTTGAGTGATGAATACCTATCTCCTAACTTGCCTGGCAGGCCACAAACCAAACAGTCCTTTCCTGCCTGCGCTGCAGGTATTGGTGTCGATGCGCTGCACCTGTCATCACCTCGCCACCACTGCATAACCTTCAGTGCTGAATCTTGCTGTAAGCTCCTCTTTATCCTCCATCCTCATCCCCCAGGCCCCCCAGTCCTCTGTGTCCCCCATTTGGGCGTGCCTACGCAACAGCATCCTCAACCTTGTACGCACCTCCACCTCATCCATGAGCTCTGGCTCTCCTTGCTCCTCCATCTCCCCTGCGGTCAAAGTGTGTGTGTGTGCGTGTGCGTGGTGGTGGTGGGGTGGGGTGTGGGTGGTGGTGGGGGGGGGGGTGAGAGCACCACAATTCAATGCAGGCAACCCAAACACCATCCATTGCATATGTTTATGCTGGCTTAGCCCTAGTATGCTCAATACAGGCTCGTAGTAAACTATGTAAGTAACCAATCGGGCGCTACCTCTATTCACAATTGAGGTGTAATGGTACTACGTGTAGAATAAGTAGAACACACCCATGACCCAAGTATTGCTATCAAGAATACGCCAACACATAACGCCATCTGCACCGCTACCTACGAGAATTGTTGATAGCTTAAAATCTTTTCATGCAGTAAAAATGTCAACAAAGTCTAGGTTGTTAAGAAACTATTGCACCAATATGGCACTCAAGTGACATATAGAGCTGATATATGAATGCCTAACAAACTGCTAACAATGTAGGTGACTCAGCAAACTGTACTTAAAACAAACATAGAAAATCTGTAAGTCAAATGTAGTGTTTCCACAAGTAAAGCCAAAAAGTTTAACTGATAAGTTCAAAGAGAATTTTATGTGCAAAATAATGACAAAAGAAGAACACACAGTGCATGGCCATACACAAAAATAAGGGGTAAAGTAGATTTACAGGTATAAAGTTCTTTAACTATTTCTCATTAAGTTTTCGTCCTTTTGATGACATTCCAGTTTCAATATTGTTCAACTGACATTGGTTTACCCAGAAAATGGGGCCAGTTGGATGAAATAATAATAAGCAATATCAGGTATTATAAATTTTAGTACCTGAAAGATTTTCTGCAACAAATTTTTAGGCAAAACAGCTTTAAGCTCCATGGCATGATTGCCTATCAGCCAATGCTAGTGTAGAAAACAGCAACTGAGGCCACTGATATGCCCTTGCACAGGTAAGACTCACATAGCAATCTTAGCCTTGCTAACTGATGCTTATTAGCTGCGGCCAACAACTTAGCTGCCAGGTATCGAGAAGATACAACCATCAGGAAGCTTGACGCACCCAACTCATTATCATCAACAAAGGGTATCTCTATAGATGAAGTGAAGCATTGCCTGCAACAAATATTCACCAAATAGTTACTAGTCACTGGTTTTACTGGAAGTACAAACATAATACAAAAGGACACACAACAGACCTTGAAAAACCTTTGGCTCCATATCATCAATAGAATACTCCTTTTAGTTCATCAGTCTAGTTAATCTCACTCTTTTTGTCCATCAGATTCATCATCATAAGGTGAAAGTGAATACATGAGATCGTGCAGCCAACACCAATTTATGGGCATGAAACCTCTCTCCTCCACATTGAAATGACATCTTACCCCCCTGACTATCCAAAAAGTGAACCAAAATCATAACCCGTCTGAATCTGGAACATGGATAGAGTGTGGTCTGGAAGTAATCGATAGTTGACACCACAACTCCCACAGTGCAATTTATCTTCAGACAATCATCTTTGAGAAAGTCTGATATTCAAGGAGCAGTCTTGCTGAAAGAATCGTTTGTAACCCCTGAAATGAAGGATGAACGTAAATTCAATTATCTGAGGCAGGTTAGCTGTCCTTATATTTATGGAATGGCATACTATTGCAAGAGCAATGATTCCCACAATACAGGTTCCAAATGTAAGAAACATTAAGAAAGCTTCATCCATCTCTCAA
The DNA here is from genome assembly GCA_015844335.1 of Chrysopogon serrulatus. Lineage (NCBI taxonomy): Eukaryota > Viridiplantae > Streptophyta > Magnoliopsida > Poales > Poaceae > Chrysopogon > Chrysopogon serrulatus. Next base: position 2,340 of record JADLZL010000114.1, on the reverse strand, counting down.
TTTACATAATAAATGCATCAAAGAGAGTTTCATGCCTGTGATAGACTGGTTCCACAAACAATATGCATCAAAAATAAATGGTCAGATTAAAAAAACTGTTTTCCACACTGAATAAAATCATTTCAGTGAGCCCTTATAATGAATGGTTGTCTAACAAAAAATACAAAAACTTCGAATTGTAAAAATTAACATAGAATCTCTAATAACAGGTTTGCACTGCCGGCAAACATAACAGAAAGCAACAAAAATAGATTGAACAAACAAAAATTATCAAATCAGGGATCTCAAAAAACAGATGTATCTAATGCTACATTTCTATCATACATGCATACCAGCACCCGCGCCCCATATAGGACCACAAACAAGGATTGTAACTGCTTCCACGCAAGATTGAAAACTTGATTCACTGATCGAGAAGGAGCACAAAATCAAAAGAACTCAACTTATTCAAACTGGAACCAGAAGAAATGTCAGTATGCTTTAGCCAAGGCACTAAAACTTACAGAACCAGTTCATCATTACACATTTATACTGCAAAAAATTGACAAACAAACAATAGAAATGGAGAACATACATTTCGCGACAGCAGTATTGACATGCTGGAGTGCTGGACTAACAAAAATCAAACTGCATGAGGTAACCAGTGATATGTGCACTTTCATCAAGGACTCATAACACCATAACATGTATATAAATACAGTTTAACAATGGGAACGCTGGAACTCGTCAGTGCACAAGTATAGTTAACAATGAAGCATACAAAAAGAATTCTTGGATGAGAACAAATTGCAACTGAAAATTCATAACCACACACATATGGGAGTGGATAACAAACAGGGCTAAATAAAAACACACATCAATTAATGGGAATCATATGACTACATTAACACCAAGATGAAAACCACCGAATAGACCCATAAATCAAACTAAACTCTCAAGAAGTCATATCCACAGTTTTTCACAGCCACAAACATAAGCACGTAGTCAGCAAGATCATTGGAGTACATTTTGCAACTTAACCATACAGAAGCCAATTGTCAATTGCGCACCTCACACCATTCGAAATGAAACTGATCTAAAGAGCAATGTGCTATTAAAAATAAGAAAAACGGTCAGTAGAAAATACCAACAATTCCAGTCATAACAGCATTAAAACCATGTTAACTTACAACAACATGAAAACCTAACTGAATATCAGATGGCTATAATTCCACTACAGAATAAACCTCTGTGCATGCTAAATCAGCACAGAAGGAGCCTTTCCATACTAGTAAGTAGTAGGAAGCCTAACACCCCAATAACACCAACCGTAATTGACTAACATAGTACTATAATTATAATTCTACTTGCAGAACAGACATTTATGGATGAGTATAAAATCGTGTCTCAATAGGAACAGCCTCATGCACCTATAACGGACCTAACAACGGCAACCAAATAAGGAACAGGCAGAAAATGGGCCAAGGAGAGATCTGCGCAGCGCTTACACACATGGATCCGCGGTACTTGAGCGTGTACGGCCCGGCTCAGGAGCGGTCGAAGTGGGGGAGTGGACCTTGTGCTTTGCCCTTGCCGCTCTGGGTCAGAAGCAGCGTGAGCTCGACGAGCGCGCGGACGTCGGTGCCGTCCGGAGGCGAGGGCGATGAAGACGTGAGACGTAGACGGAGTTGTCCTCGGGAGTTCTTCCGTCAGGGGTAGAAAGTGGGCACGCCCACTGGTAGCCGCCGACGGAGAAAGGTACTCGCTGGCGATGTGCTTCCCGACGCCCATGCCCGCGCGCGAGCAACGAAGTAGCCCTGGATCACGAACCGGTGGGAGGCCGTTCACCGTCTCCGTCGCGGGCGCGAGGCTGGTGGGGGACGCCGCCATGTCCCGCTGCGGGGGCCGCGCGGTGGTGGGGTGCTGAGGTGGAGGTGGGAGGAGCAGAGTGAGGCAGCCAGTGGCGCACCGGCGGCGGCGAGGCGCCGCCTGGCGTCTCGTCCATGGGAGCAGGGCGGACTAGGGTTAGGAGTTCGCGGGTGGGGAAATGGGGAAGGCGAGTGGGGAATTCCGGCAGCTGAGCTAACTTGCTGCCGTGGGCTGTGTGCCCGGTGTCCCGTGCTGTGTGTTGTGTGCGCCTGTGACTTGTAAGAAATGACGACGACGCTGATGTTGTGGAAGGCGAAGGAAAATGGCCGACTGGCAATCGCTGAGCTCGGGGCTTTTCCTAAACAACATGTTTTCTTACAAATTTGATACAGAGGAGAAACGAAAATCTTAGCCACGCTTAAAAACGGACGTTTTTATGCATGGCGTGTCATGTTATGGTGCCGTACACGTCTCGTGAAAAGATAAACTGCC
>JADLZL010000112.1:0-24327 GCA_015844335.1 Chrysopogon serrulatus | reverse complement strand
TGGCCAGTCGGCAACTTTCAAATCGGCCGTCGTTTCCGCACGCTCCCATCGTTGTCTTGTTCTACGAAGAGGCCACAAAGGGCCAGGAATGAGTTCCTATCGCAGGCAAATCCACGATTCTTATTTCACGGGTCCAATAGGAGACCCGACCCGATTAGGGATTCCATAGAAGGAGACCAATAGAGAGTTCCTTTCAAATCGGGGGTAGCTTGCGCCGCCAGAATCGGTGGCCAAACACCTTCAAAAGCTTGGCCTTTTCCTCCAATTCACCAGGATGAGCGAGAGTGAGTATCGGAGGATGCTGGACAAGAGCGGCCGATCCAGCAAGGATTCTCAAGACATCGGCATTGCTTGGAACTATCAGCTGTCGAGAGAACACTCGGAATGACTCCTCACGATAGCGGCGACCACTTTTGAGTGCGATGCCATTAACACCTTTATCTTTGGCCATGGTCCAATGTGTCATTTACTACGAGGCGATATCTTCATGATGGCCAGTACCGACTCAGTGGCCAGCGAGCAGGTGTACCCCCTCACATATAAGCATAGCGATAACAGAGAAAGCGGTCAAATCAGGAAGTGGATGGGACAAAATACATCAAACTTACATGTCATGCGCGCCGTGGGTGACAAAGAAATATAGGCTTTCATGAGCATGTTTTGTGCGATTCATCTTACGTGATAAATCTATTGAGCCAACTCTGAATCATATGGTGATGGTTTGAAGACACATTTTTAGTCCCAACAGGCAAATATCTTCTAGAGAACATCTATCATATGATCGTCGGATCAAATCGAATCGCGACCATGGAGAAATCTTTGTGTAAATGGTCCTTGGTGGTTAGTCCAAATGTGGTTGCGGTTGTATATACCGAATAGTTTCTGTGGACCTTTATGACTTAGGCTTCCCTTGAGTTAATAGTCTTTGAAGATGATTGACAAAGAGAAAGCTTGTCATACATGGAGAGCAGCATCTACCATTGTCATTAACATGGATATAGGCCATCTGTTTAAGCTGTTCTTCAAGGCTTTGACAATGTGATTTGGCTCCCCTATAGAGAGAATGAAAATCTGACTTTGCCTTGCAAGTTTAGCTATGAGACTGGCTGCTTTCGAATAAAGTGTCCTGAGATATCTTTAATTCTTTCATCAAGCCACCCTACCAGAGAATTTCATCATGGGGAGGATCTTTGTGCCCTACTTACAATTCTACAATCCAAACATGGTGTCTAGGCAATTAGGGTGTGGGCCATTTGCCCCCAAGGCTATACCTCTCAAAAACTATAAGGCCGGGGGAAAAATAGGAGATAAACGAAGCCAAAAATTTTTGAACGGATGGGGCCCGTCATTCGTAACTTCTCCTCACAAGTTAATAGATCTGGCCCATCTCTGTTTTGCTTCACGGTGGCATGGTGGGCGTGCCACATATCTTCAATATACCCGGTCACCTACATGCGGGATCTACAAAAGCTCAATTTGCCTCGATAGTGAGAATTAATTTCCTTGTCACTCATTTCTCATTATTGGATTCATCCACGATTTTTAACACTTTGTCATTCCTGGGGATATTGAGCCTACTCCTCCTTCTCGGCGATTCGGTATTACCAAGCTGGGCCTATTCTGCTTTGGGATATAATGCCCCTTTTGAAACTTTCATGAAAACCCGGCGATTTTGGGTTCAGTACCTTTAAAGGTGAAAGGGTAGAGGAAGGCCCTTCTTAGAATCAAGCAAAGGATGTTCTTCGTGCCGGAAAAGAACAAGATCCAAAAAATCCAGCGTCTCCCAAGGTATATTCTTACCAGTCTCATTTTGGTGATAATTTTGTACTCACTTCCTCTGCTGCTGACCCACGAGGTTAAAGCTTTTTCAAGATCGGCCAATGCTTTAACAACCATTGAGATCCCCTCGGGGCCTCTGGCACGAGCCAGCGAAATTCAAAGAAACCAGCCCATCTGCATTATTATTATCCCGATTGATCGTTTCCCTTCTTTGTACTAGATGCGATTAGTTCTCATATTACGCTATTCTTAAAACGAGATCAATTCTTGGTCAGGGACAGCAGAAAAATCCTCCCTCGTGCCTCTGTTGGCGGTTGTAGAACTTCATGGAGCTATTAACCATATTGGTAATAATTTTCTTCACATATCCGCACCCATTGTCCTCGCATTCCATTACTCACTTTCGGACAATATTTTTGGATGAGATAGCGAAGAAGAATCTTCCCTCACCGGGCCTCTAGCTCATCATCCCTGGGCATCAACCAAGTCCTCAACCAAGCGGTAGGATTCAGCACGAAGAAGACTCTATTCAAAAGGTAATACTTCAACTCATTGGTTCTTTAATAATTTTGACCAACCCAGGCTAATGATTTTTCTTCCTTTAAGGATGAGGCCAAGCCCATTTGTCGGCTACTCTTTCCGCGGTTGAAGAGTACATCAATGAGGAGGTGAAGAAGCTACATCTCAACCCGAGGTTATCAGCGAGAAGAGAACAGGCTCGGTTAAAGAAATATCCCTTTTCTTGGCCAAAAGATATAAAATGCTCTCGTTCAAGATCACGGACGGATAAAGAGAACTTGTTGAGCTCATCGACCAAGATATCCCTCAACTCTCAAGGTCCCTCTAGAATGCGCAGCTCATCTTGATGATCATCTTGGTAAGGTTAGGAGAGCAAACAGGAACATAGCCTCTAGAGCCGCTAAAGCTAGAGTGATAATCGGCGAAAAAACATCAAGTCAAAAGAGCTGCATTCCCGGATCCAAGGCTGCTAAACGTCTTTGGTGACCACGGAACCAGAAGCCGGAAGCCATGGAGGAGGAAAAGGCCGGTGGAGGCTCAATTGGCTCAATTGAATGTGAGAATCCAGTCTCACAAAGATAAAATTACCACCTTGCCGAACTCCATAGATCTGCGGCCAAAACTAAGATAGCATCGTTATCAAGGAGCATCGGCCAGAGATCAAAACGAACTTACGAGAATCCCAAGCTCGAGGAAGATGACAAGAAGGTGCTAGAAGAAATCAATGAAATTAGGAATGATGCCATGGGCCTTAATCAAAAGCGTTTCTTAAATGGTAAAACATTACGACTTGTAATATACTGATTACGAACAATTATACTCCTTGTTAAGTTTTGGTCTTTTTTCTTTTTTGTGCGAGGCGATGACATAGCGAATGTTCTTAAGCTTCGAATAGGCAGACTGGCCATCGTGCGGATTTCCGATCGGAGGATTAGCCGATTCTTACGAACAAGTAAACTTCGTTTTAGCCAGAGCTTGGCGGTCAATTACCCAAAAAAAATAAACCCTACTTTGTGGTTTGGTATGCACTCTGAGTAAAGTCGCCATGAACTCCATTTTGGCCTATAAATAAAACCTTCTTTTGGCTTCCACCACCATCGCCGGTTGCATTCATCATCATCTTCTCACCTTCTCGCCCGAAACCCTTAGGAAGAAAACCCCACCTCAAATCACACCAATGTCGGCGGTGACCATGGGAAGCGTCCTCTTGTCTGAGAGGCCGAGCCTAAGGCGCGGCTCGTCGGCAACGCCATGGGTAGATTAATCGCCATCTTAGGTGTGTTCTTGCTCACTTTGTTCATCTTCTAACCCTTGAGTTCTTCCTCTTCCTCGGGCCGCACGAGTCATCCGCGGGGCAATACCATCTGCTGCCCCCAATGGTGGTGACTCAGCGGGCCTCTCAATCAACCCGGTGTGTGCGTCTCGGCTCCTCGAGTTCGTCGAGCTCTTACGAGTCGACAACTCATACAAGCATAACCAGGGTCCAGGGTCCGCGAGAACAGGCCGAGGACCCTTTGTACATTCATGAGGGCGCCCGGTTCCGCGGGAAAGGGATGAAGCCGGACCGAGGCGGCGTCTCCAAGCGATTCGGCATCAGCGCCAAGCCGAATGGGAGGATCGGCGCCAAGCAGTTCTGCGGCGCCATCGGTTTGGCATTCTCACATAGATTTCCTTTTCTCAAATCCTCTTCATTTGTCTTGATTAACTTTTCATCTTTTCGGCCTCTGCGGAGAAACCTTTGCGGTTTCGGCCGACAACCGAGGCGGTGACAAGGTGAGCGCCCAGGGAGAAACTCACGAGTGCGCTTGGATGCCATGGATGGCGTGTTGTCGGGCCGTCATCCAAGGTGTCCACCTTGCGTGTCCCTCGGCTGGCGACAATGTCCTCTACCGCACCCGAGGACTATTCTGTTCGAGCCGTTAGTTCTTGGAAGGTCATCCTCCGCGGTGGAGGACATCGGGGGCATTTGGGCTTCCGGGGACCATGCTACTTGCCCCTTGCGAATCCACCAATCCCAATCGTTCTTAATAAGTTGTTCGGGGAGTAGTTTGTAACTTAGGGATTGATAAATGAATAATGAAATCATCTTAAGAATGTGTCTTGTTTATGTTCTTGTGTTGGCCTGCTAAATGAATGCCTTGTGTCCTCTTTGATTCGGCGGTTTCTTGAGTGATTTTTCGAATCTTGGTGACATCACTTTAGTCGATTAGATCTTAGTCTTACGCCCGCAAAGCGATTTGGCGAGTCAGCGGCCGGTATCATTCGAGGGATTTCATCTTTCTCTTTTCTAGATAAACCAACCCGGTCGAGAATGTTGAGGTCAACACAAGATCATTCGGCTATATTTATTTTGAAGCGAAGGCGACACAAATCATATCGGCTGTTTACCAACTTCATATTTTTTTTTACTAAAGGCGATGTTATCTCGCCGGCTGTTTGATTCAAATTCTCTTCTGAACCAACCCGTCTTTGGGGTAATATTTTTTAAGATATAGATCCGTTGATAGCTGGTAAATTCTTCCCCAAACAAAGTCTTCAAAATATATGCATTGCGAACGCGCATCTTTCTACGAAAAGGGCCCTTCCCAATTGGAGACCACTTGCAGAATGCCACGTCTTTTCGATCCAATCGGCGATATAGTTTTCCAAACCGGGTCACCTTCAAAAATTGCTTTTCTCTAACTTTCTTGTTATAATATCGGGCAACCGTATTTTATTCTTCTCAATATTTTCCAATGCCTTGAGAATAAATAAAATGTAAATCTTCAATTCGTCTATCATCAAATTTGTATAATCTTCTTTTTCCAAATCTTTTTTTTTGCAACATAACTCTTCTTGAACCCGACCGCTTAATTCCCATGGTAAGACGGCATGATGCCCGTAAACCAATTCATAAGGAGATGTTCGAGTTGACCCATGACAAGCCATCCGATAAGCCCACAATGCTTCATTGAGAACCAAATGCCATCTCTTGGTTTCTCATCAATCTTCTTTTGAATGATCTTGATCATAATCTTATTGGATGCTACGCTTGCCCATTGGCTTGTGCATAATAAGGAGAAAAGAATTATACGCTTGATCCCCCATGTCTTCGGCAAAGTCGCAAAATTCGAAGAAGTAAGCGGGTTCCTTGATCGGTTGTTATAGTTTGGGGAATTCAAACCTATAAATTATATGCTCTTTAACAAAACTGATCATATTTTTTATGTAACTTTCTTCAAAGGGATGGCTTCAACCCATTTAGTAAAATAATCTGTGGCCAGGAGCACAAACTTATGCCCTTTGCTTTCGAAGGAGGATGTATCACGACCAATTAAATCTATGCCCCATCCTCTAAATGGCCAAGGTTTGATTATTGGGTTCATAACGAATCTTTGGAGCCTTTTTGAATATTGCCAAATTTTTGACAATCATGACATCCTTTATAATAGTCAAAGCAATCTTCCGGCATAGTTGGCCAAAAATAACCCCGGTTCTCCAGATTATCCATTTCATTCGGTAAGGCTGATTGATGTGCACCACATAATCCTTCATGCACTTCATACATCACCTTTACGGCCTCTTCTTGACTTAGACACTTGAGCAATACTCCATCTATAGATTTGTAATACAAGTGATCATTGAGAAGGGCGAACTTAAGGGCTTTGTACTGAGCTTTTCGGGTAACTTTTTGCGATGGATCCTTGGATATTTGATGATTTCATGCCTCAATCGCCAACCACCTGATTCGGCATGCGGAACATTCTCTCCTATAGTGAAGACTTCTTGATTTTCACGATATCGAGAAGCGTTTGGGCCAACCTATTTGCTTCTTCATTATGCCCCTAGGGGATATGATGTAAGGTTGCTACCAAAGCTTTTAAAAGTTTCGGCATTCCTCATAGTATTCTCTTAGCGGCGTCATTCTTACACTCATATTGGCCAATCAAGCGGTTGATCACCCATTTCGAGTCTCCAAAAGATTTCAACGGCCGGCGGCTTTTCTATCTCTACAAGCGAAGCCCTCTAAGCAATGCTTCATACTCTACTACGCTTGATTGTTAGTCACATGAAATTCAATAGGAATAGCATACTCAAAAGTTATTCCCGTGGAGAAACTAATAGAATGCCCGGCGCCCCCACCTTTCTTTGCCGGGGATGAACCATCCGAAAAATAGAGTCAAGGTACAATGCTTACTATCTTTGTTGCTAAGGTCATGATGTTGCGTAATAAAATCAGCAATAATTTGACCCTTCAGCGCTTTTTGCCGATTAGGTATTTTAAATCAAATTCGACAAAGCCAAAATCCATTTGCCAATTCTTCCATTTAAAATTGGCATTGACAACATATGCTTGATCACATCATGACTTGAAATAATCACGCATTCGGCTTTTAATAAATAATGCGAGAAGCTTAGTACATAGTAATACACACACAAGCACAATTTTTTTCATAGCCGAATATCTTGTCTCTAGGTCTACTGACTTTTAAATTAAGATAAGCTATGACTTCGCTCCTTCCCTTCATACTCTTGCATGAGGGCCGATCCTATCGTTAGGGTATCGTATACACGTCTAACGAAGGCTTGTTAAGTTGTGGAGGTACCAAAACGGTGGTGCCTTCATGTATTCTTTAATTTCATCAAAAAGCCTTTTTTTGTTGCACGTCACCCCATACAAATTCTTGATTCCTCTTGAGCTTTAATAATGGAGAAAAGGGCAAAGATTCTTTTCTGATAAATTGGAAATGAACCTTCTTCTTGAAATTGATCTTGCGGAGCGAGGGCATAATTACGTGAGATTAGTTGGGGGAACAACTTTGTCTATTGCTTCCATGCTCTTCTTTCCAACTTCAATTCCTCCTTTATGAATAAGGAATCCCAAGAACTCACCGGTGATACTCAGAAAGCACATTTGTTTGGATTCATCTTCAAACCATGTTTTCTAGTGCATTCAAAGTTCTTCTTAGATCGACTAAATGTTTCTCATAGTCTTTAGATTTGACTACTACATCATCAATGTAGATCTCCACAATTTTGCCGATCAACTCATGAAATATGTAATTCATGGCTCTTTGATAAGTTGCGGCATTCTTCAATCCAAACGTCATTACAATCCATTCAAAATAAACCAATGTGGCGGGGCATCTAAAAGCCGTTTTTGAAATATCTTCTATTGCCATGAAGATCTGATTATAGCCAGCATTACCATCCATAAAACTAATGACTTCATACCCATTTTGCTGCGTCTACTAACAAATCGGCAGCGGCATCGGATACCCATCCATTGGAGTAGCCTTGTTAAGATCTCTGAAGTCTATACAAACTCTCATCTTCCCATTCTTCTTGTAAGCAGGAACTATATTCGAAATCAATCTGGCGTATGCACACGGCCGAATGAAGTTTGCTTCTAATAGTCTTTCAATCTCCTTCTTCACATCGGCCCGGTACCTCTTCTTTATAGATCTTCCTCGGAGGTTGTTTATAGGGTCGATACCCCCGACTTAATAGGTGTCGATGCTCAACAATAGAAACGATCTAGTCGGGCATCTACGTATAATCCCAAGCAAAGCAATCTTTAAACTCCTTGAGAAGATTTACTAATTGCTTTCTACATTACGGACTCAAATTTGCACTAATGTACATCGGCCTTGATTTGGACTCATCGCCAACATTTATCTCTTCTAATTTGTCTGCCGACATAAAACCGTGTCCCAACTTTCCTTTGTTGCCATCGATTGGGTTACCCATCAAAAATTCTTTGTTCGAGCCCCCCTGCTTGGATCGGTTTGTTGATCCTTGTTGAATACATTAACGGGACCTTCTTTCCATACTTTGCGGAAAAAACAATCAACACCATCATATTCCCAATAAGGCGGCTCGAAGCGACCACACTTACGAATCATCGGCATGTATGATCTCCACGTCATCCCCATCCATTGAATAAGGATTTGGTGCATAGTTGAAGGAATCAGCAATTAGCATGAATCCGATCTCTCCCAAAAAGCAAAGCTGTATGCCCCCGCCGTCAATGGCGAAGAGCGTAGTGATCGGGGTTTTTAGACCCAATCATCAATTCAACATGCCGCGACTCCTCGAGTATCGGAAGGATTGCCCGACAAAGTCTCTAAGGATCATGTCGGTTTTAAGCAAATCTTCATCCGTCATCCCGAGCTTTCTAAGCGTGGAATATGGCATTATATTGATAGCGCTCCTCCATCAACAAACATCTTGGTCGAGAGGCTTCCCATTGGCGTATCCTTTCACGTAAAGCGGTTTCAAGTGGCGATGTTTGGCGGGCTTGTCAAAAGTTGCTTGTCGTGTTAGTATAAGGCTGAGCCATTAGATCCACGAAACTCACTTTCATCAAAATCGAGTAAATCTCCTCTTGTACTTCTTGATTGTCGGGGGCTATGAATTCTGATGGGAGGAAGAAAGCCATGCATGCATCACCGAAGGACCCTTCTCATCGGATTTCTTCTTTGGGCGCCATTCCTTCTTTTCTTCTGCGGCGACTTTGTTCCGGCTCTTTGTTTCTTAATCATTTGCACTCTCCTCTTCGACTTTTCCTCAACCACGGTGGGCACCATTGCCCTTTACGCCATCTATATCCATGAGTATTTCCTTCCTCATCGTACTCTTGGGATGAACCCAATCTTGATCCATGAATCTCTTCTTCGATGATCAAAGTTATTTAATTTTATATGTGCGTCGTCCTCGGGGAAATTGAACTCAAGTCTTTCATGGGCTGGTCGGTTTGACTTCGAGGCTGCTTTGTAACCATAATCTTGATCAACTTTGCATTACGGGCAATTGTTTCTAGCGGCGACTTCAAGCCTTCATTCAACAATGCTTAAAGAATGAACAACCCCAATGAGGCTTGTTCTAGTTCCCTCATACGTTCTTCTTGTTCTCGGTGGTGCATCTCTTCTTCATATCTCCACCGTTCTTCTAAGAACTTTTGTTCTTCATAATATTCTTGCTCTTGCTGCCTCACGCCATTTATTCGGCAAGATTAGTGATGTCACCCTTGGTGCGGGCGTTTCACCTTTCTCGGTTCGGCTATTTTTTGAACCCGAACTTTCTCTTTCATTTCTTGACCGATAATACGTCGGTTGGGGTCTCTGATTGCCACTTTTCTTAGCTCTTTTCGATGTCAACACTTTCATCTTTCCCTTGCTTTTAGGGTCATCTGCGGGGGACCATTCCAACGGAGAAAAGAAATCATGTTACGAGGAAAGGTTTGCCATCAATCTTCATCTTGCCATCAAATTTCAGATGCCTCTTGAATTGCCTTACGAATCAGAACTACGAACACTTTCGGCAATCATTGATGGAGTGAGAATTAGTATTATGATAACCACAATATCTCTTGTCTTTCACCCCTTCGGGCGTAGCATGGGATGCCCTTACGGCGGCTTGATCGTCCTTCCCTCACCAACGGATCAAAAAGCTTATCGATTTGGAACATCAAAATCGTAAGTCCCCTTTTGTTGTTTCAGCCACCCGTATTGACTTACTTGGGTAGGCTCTTTATCCCAAGTCAACTTCATTTTGCAACTATTTCATCTTCATCCTCGTACTTTCGGTTGCTTCTTCGGGAAACTTCGATACATCTCACTAGCAACATTACCCTTCGATGGCGGTTATCCCTTACGAAACCACGAGCACGATTACTCATGACGGCTAATCTACGGCGAGTTGGCCGAGATCATCAAATTCCATGCCCGAAACGACTTCTCCACGACATTCGGCGGCATCCACCGCTATTGCTATTCCGGGCAAGCGATCGTGCGGTAAATTCAGCGAGAAGCAAAAAGACTCTTGGTTTCTCTGAATCTCACGAAGATATTCTTGTGGTGTCTCATTAACTTTACGTCTTAAGCGGTAAGGTCTACCGACTTCTTTTCGATAGTTCGGTGAAGAAATAAGCATGAAACTTACATTTCAAGTTACGCCCAAGTACCAATAGAATCAGTGGTGGTAGAGAAGTAAACCGGGTGAAAATTTGGGGCTGTGAGACAATGGAAAATACCGAATCCTCAAGCTTCGTGCGTGGATGCCTCCCCAAAGGCTTGTATCGGATATCGGCTAATATGCTCTGTGGTACTTGTATCATCTTGACCGAGAAAAATTTGGTTAAGTCTGTTGGTGGCTTCACCCTTCTTTGGTAGTGCAACCTGTTATACCATTAAGAATTACGCGGACTTGTATGAATAGGATTGATTCTTTGGCTTTAGGCCGAACGATGTTGCATCATATCGGCCATCCTCGCATGATTATGTCAATATGCGTCTTCGGAGTTCCACGTGCTTGTCCTCCGGATGGTATTCTGCTGCACTTCTATATCACGGATTCGGTAGAGCATCTAGAAGCGGTATAGTCGGTGAACTCATGGTATCCATCCCCATACATGTTCCTTTGTAACTTTGTTTGATCTTTGGAGATATCTTGTATGCGGTGCGGTACTCTTTCGGTAGTGCCAAATGTCACTTGGCCATAAGTAGGAGGTGGTTGCTTTTCATGAGTCTCTACTTCATCTTTGTTGATCCCGATGTTCACCGCATCTTCGGGTTGCTTCTCTTGATATTTTGGAATATTGAAAAGCACTGGTCCACAGGTGGTCCCACCATCTTCAAAATACTTATCGGCTTGTTGGCGAAAGTATTAGCCATGATTACTCGGAAAGTATTTAGAAAGGCCGTGTTGTGGTTTCTAATGGTATACGCCAAGGCTTTATGGACCAAATCGATACCTTTTGAGCTTCTTCCTCTTGAGCAATCAGTTTTGATGTGCAAGAAAGAACTCTTAACAATGGCGCTTACTGAAAAACCTTGTTGCTCTTGTTCTTGGAGAAAAGACATTAAGCATTTATGCTTGTATTGCTCGCATGCTTGCTCCACTTGTTGCTCTCAATTGGTGCGGCAATTCATCCGGCGTCCGCGTCGAGAACATGATTGTTATTGGCGTCAGGCATCTTGAATCAAAGAGAGGTCCCACTTAGTGTGCCCAAAAGTGTGTTGGCACAAAATCTGCACCACTGCGCCAAGCACACGACAAGCCAGCGTGACTTCAATCGGACGACGCCGCGGTTTGGAGATCGAGGCGTGCCCGATCGGTTTGACTGGCCCGACAAGGGACAAAAGCTGATAAATACAAAATCGGAGCGTGTCGGATGAGACGGGGCGATTCGTATATATGCGACCCGAAGCCACTTACGACGACATACGGCTATAGAAGGCATGCGCCAATCATGCATGCGATTCATTCGGCTAATATGAGGGTGAAACACGTAATGCATTGATTGCGAACATGCATGTATGAGAAGACATGTTTGAACAAGTGAAAGTTAACTACGGTTGAAGCATAACCAAGCTCGGCAATACAGCCCGGCTCGGGGTCCATGAAGAAGGAACATACAAATTATCACGACTAAACTAATCAAAGACACGCATCTGCCGCACGATACCCGATCCTATCAAAGTCTAAAAGCGTTTCTAACATGCAAGAACCCGCAACATGTAACAATCTAGATTGATCTAATTGACTACGTAAGCATACGATCTATTTATCATGATAAGTAAAGAGCATTAGAGAGCAAATAGATCTATAAAATAAGAAGCGAAACCGATCAAATCTAGATTGGGCAAAAAAAATGTTACAAATAAATAAAATATTAAAGTCATGCAACACGTGATAACTTAATGAATCTACTAGATCTTGCCAAATCTAATAGAGCCGATAACTAATCCTTGAACCAGATCCTAGCTACCCGCCGCGACTCACGATCTAACCAAGAATCGATAACTATCTTGCCTCGCTAAGCTATCAATGGGGCGCGCTGCCGCCGCGGCCATCTAGTCGAGATAGACAAAGCATAAGCAAAGACTTCTTGATCATCAAGTAGGCGCTTCCGCGCGGCCATCCCATCGAGGCGAACAAGACTACTTGCATCAAGATCTAAATCCACCGCATGATACTAGACATGATAGCAAGGTTGCTTAGAACTTACGGAGGTCGACGGATCGATTGGCTCCTCTCGAAGAACTTCGGCGACACGACAAAAGGGACTCGAAAGCGTGGCACGGGGGCGGTTGTATTGATTTGATTGTGTATATCTTTACAATGGTCGAGGTCTATATTTATACCCTGGACATAACATGAATCCTAAGAATTACGATTTACACAATATATTAAAGTAACTCAAAAAGTATGGCGATTCTCTTGCTATGGTCTTCTTAGAATCCTTGATTATCACGTTCTTCTCCTTCTATTCGGCTTCACCTTGCCACCTTTGCTTCGAATGAAGCCACAGCCTTCAAAGATAGCCGACCGCATGAATGCTTGCGAATCGCTTAGAGTTAGCCGACAGCGTGGGTGCTTACGAACTGCCGAAAGCTGGCGAATGGATACGCGAATGCTCTTTAACACTAGCAGTGCCCGCGTCTTTACGAATCATCTTCTCGGCCTTTTGCAAATCTAGTGTTAACAGCCCCCACGGGACGCCATCTCCGTGGTGAGTTCCTCTGTTTGTGCTTGTATCGTTGATGCTTTCGCATCTCCCCTTTTAGCCTCACCTTGTTCTTTTCCCCTCGGGTGGCCGGGGAAGTTGAGGCGTCGAAGCCTCCCGTCTCCCGCGGTGAAGGGAGGCTAACAAGGCCATCGCGGGCGGAGGCGAGAGGAAGGAGAAGAAGAAGAAGGAGAAGAAGAAGGACCGGAACATCCGCAAGGAGGGTGAGAAGCGCGCCACGGAGAGCGGGCGCCCGGCCGGGGGGGCGAGGGCTCCCTCGGGGAGCCGGCGCCCTCGACACTACCGGGCGCGATGGCGATGATGAGGGATGACGAGGGAGGAGGAGGAGGACTACAGCTTCTTTGGCTTGGCCGCATCGCCCCCCAGTGAAGGAAGGGAGTGGGCGCCGTGGCCGTTGAAGGACACTTGCTCCCGCCCCTCACTCTGCCGAGGCTTCGGCCGAGGTGGCCGAGACGTGACTCCGTCGGGAGGAGCGAGGCCCCTCCTGAGTCATCCACGCCGTCGAGGCCCGTTGAGAGCGACTCGGCCCCTGCCCTCGGAGCGGCTGAGGCGGCGGGGGAGGACCGCCGAGGTGGCCTTGAGGCCTTGGCGGCGGCGCCGGTGGGCCGATGCCCTGTGCCCGTGACCCCTGAGGTCGCGGGCCGGGGACACCTCGAGGTCCGAGCCAGGCGGAACGCGGCCCGGTGGCCGATGCGTTTCAGCCGCCGGTCGCCAGGTAGGTGTACGTCCTTTTGGCCTTCCGCCGCTCTTCTTTCTTTTCTTTTTTTTTCTTTTTTGAAGACTCACTCTTCTTGCTACGCAGCAAAAATAAGACAGCCTCAGCCCCGGCCCGCTTCTTCAGCATAGCGGCGAAGCTTCTGAGCGTCTGGCGGCGCGCCAGCTGCGCGCCCCAGGGTGGTAAGCCGAGCTGTGGAGGCCTGGCGGCGCTTCTTTGTGGAGAGCCGTGGCAGCGCCCGTCGCGGAAGCCGTGGCGGCGCCTGCTCTGATGGCCACCCAGCTGGCGACATGGTCATGGAGGCAACGCCCGTTACGCCCCAAGCCGCGCCTCGGCGCGGGGAGGTGTGGAGATCCCCTCCTCAGGGAGACCACCCCCCGCGGGGAAAGAGGTGGTAGCCCGCGGATGCCTACCTCCTCGAGGCTTAGCCGTATGGGGTCGTCGACATGGCGCCCCCCGAAGGGTCCTCCCGCCCGAGCGTGCCGCCCGCGTATTGTCTAGTCGGACCGCCGGGACCAGAGGACGGCTAGTCTACGTCTTTCAGCGGCGCCTTGGAACGACCCGGTGGGAAGCGAGGCGGACAAATAAAGCATGAAGTCGGCCAAAAACACGCTTAATCTGCTCTCGCCGATCTTCTCCAGGACCTCCCGATCTGATGAAGGTAATACAAACATTTGTGGTGAAGCCTTACCTTGGAATGGCGCCCAAAGGCGGCTAATCCGTTGGCCACGACCGTTATAGGACCTGGCGGTGGCGTCACGGGGAGAAATCAGAGTTTCTCGGTTCGGAGTCCCGCCTCAGCGAGGCTCCATCTCCAACAGCGGGGAGGCAAACCAGGCGCACCGAGGCTAGCTGCTCGGGCGCGAGCTCAGCAAGCTCCTTTGCCGAGGCCGATGAGACGAGCTTGCCGAGGCCTCCGGCTTTCATCGGGACCTTGTGAGAGAACACAGTGAATATGGACAACGACTTTTGTCACCATGAATGGTGCGGGCGAGCAGGCAAAAAGCTGAATGAGGCCATCGACTCCAGGCAACGTGGCGGAGGAAGTGGTGCGGACGGAAGGTAAAGTCTTTGTCGTTTTTGGCGGTCGCATCCTTGCATCCCAGCTCAAAAGGGCGACCCAGCGGGCCAGCCATTTGAGGAAGGAAGGCGTCGGAGCAAGCGGCGGACCTCGGTGCGGGGGTACAGACGGCCTGTTATTCACTCGGCGCTGAGGCAAGCTTGAGGCCCTGAAGGAGAGAGGTCGGGCCGTTTGCACAGCGATCAAGGCGGCGAGTCCGCCGGCGGCGTCCAGGCGTGCAGGGGTGCCCCCGGGAGCGGGTGGAAAGCGCTGGCGTCCACGCCCGCCCTTCATCCGGCCTTGGACCGGACCATCGCACCTTGGCGATGACCCTCTCCCACTACGACCTCGACCTCCCAAAGTTTCCGAGGGGCTCGTCGTCGCCGAGGCCGAGGAGGGTCGCAAGAGGGGAGGTGTTGACAGGCTGCCGGTTTGAAGGGGCCACCGCGGCCCAGTCGGGAGCACTTCCGGGCAGCGATCCCCCTATGAGAAGGAGCCGAGCGCCACCGGCGCCATGGATGCCAGCTACCGGGGAGGAGGGGGTCAGGCCCCTAGTGAGGAGATGCATGTTGGGCCAAACGTGCCCATGTAAAAAAAAGCGATTAGCTTTTGTTTGTTTTGACAAGTACCGTGGCCCGATGAGGCCTTATAATTTGTTTTTTGTTTTCTGTTTTACTTTTCGTGCCTTTGATTCTCGCCTCGTACTTAGATTAGGGCCCTTGCGGGGGACACAAGGAGTCCCATAGTCAAAGGTGGTTAAGCGAGGCACCCTAGCTTGGGGCATGGGCGGCCTCGTGGCTTTCCGTCTTCGGCGTTTGGAGCGACCCTTCCTCAAAGCATGAGGTACCTCGTCCTATGGTAGTGGGGGAATGTCGTGGCGCATGGGCGTAAGCAACTCCGTAGCTCAACCCGACCTTAGGTTTCGGAGTTATCCCTCCGTTACCCTTCTTCCAAGCGTTCGAGATTTGTAACACCGAAAATGTTCGAAAAGCATTGCCCGACAAAAAAGGCGCTGCCGAGTGCCTTTCGGGAGGAGTTCCTCCCCCCGTTTAGCCCCAGAGGCTCGGCTTTGACAGGTCAAAACGAGTCTCCTTTCGGGAACTCTGGCGGTATAAGCATAGTTGAGGTCCTCGGCCCCAGGGGCCTCGGACATGTTTCTCATTTGCGGAAAATTGTAAAAGTGTTTTCCATTCTTCTTTTGAGAAACATGGAGTACAACTATAAGTGAGAGCTTGGAAACTTAAGGGTAGAAGCGGCGTAGGCTGTTGAATGTTCCAAGCGTTGTTGAGGACTTCTCGAGTCCTCGTTGGCGAGCTTATGCGTGCCGGCTTGAGGACTTGGCGATGATGAAGGGGTCCTTCCCAAGGCGTGAGCTTGTGGCGTCCCTGGCTTAGGCGGAGGCAGACACCAGTGCCTTCCTTGAGGGGTCTACGGCTCGGACCCCGTCGATTAGTGGTAGCGTCGGAGGGGCTGCTGGTATCTTGCCAGTGTAGGAGGGGCGGCGTCCACAGCCTCGTCAAGCATATCCAGCGAGTTCTCCCAGAGCCCCCGGTTCTTGCGCCACTCCTCATAGGACTTGAGCCTTGGAGGCCAAATTCCAAGTCGGTGGGGAGGGCGGCCTCGGGCCGTATACCGGGGAAGAAGGCGTGAACCCCGTGGCTCGGCTCGTTGTCGTCCTAAGGCTCCCGAGGAAGGACCGGGGGCTCCCTCGAGCCACCTTTTTGCCCGAACTTGTCGAGCTTGTTGAAGATCGAGGCTTGAGCCCTTGCGGTATCATCCCGTTGGCCCGTTCCACTGCCGGTTAAGTGCGTGGGTGCTGACCAGGGACCCGGACAATGCGTATCTGGTGGTTGTCGCGAAGTTTCTAAACTTCCCCCGTGGGCCCCGGTGCCGTGGTCGGTGATGATAGAGTTCGGGACTCCAAAGCGGTGGATGATGTCGGTGAAAGAGCACCGCTTTGCTCGGATCGAATGTTGGTGGCCAGGCGGCCCTCGATCCACTTGGAGAACTTGTCGATGGCGACAAGCAAATGGAGTGAAGCCCCGGGGCGCTTTCTTGAGTGGTCCTACTAAGTCCAAACCCCACACGGCGAAGGGCCATGTGATCGGGATGGTGCAGGTGCTTGGCCGTGGAGTGCATCGGCGGCGTGAATGCGGCACCCCTCGCGGTGCGTACTACCTCGGTGGCGTCAGCGACCGCGGTTGGCAGTAGAACCCTGCAGGAAGCTTAGCTTGGGTGAGGGAGGCGGGGAGGCGGCGTGGTGGCCACACACCCGGGCGTGGATTTTGCGAACCGCAGGGGCAAGGCCATCCTCGGCCGTGATGCATCGGCTGCGGGACCCCAGGGGCTTCGTTTGTAGAGGTCGTCCTCGATGATGACGAAGGACTTTGCTCTTCTCGCGATGCGTCGGGCTTGATTGAAGTCCTCGGGGAGGTTCCCGAATCGATCAATCGGTATGGCTTTCTCGGTCAGGCTTGGGGTCGGCCTCAGGATCCTCCCGTCGATCCCCATGACCACAGGGGGCCTCGGTTGCGGAGGGTGACCTTGGACATCTCCCGGCCCCCGAGGGAGGTCGAGGCGATTCTCGTGGCCTCCTCGTTATTTGAGTGTGATGGAGGGAGCCGTGAGGTCCCTTGTGAAGACGTCGGGGAACAGGGGCTCTTCCGGCGGCGTCTTGGCGAGGCTCGTCGGCGGCCTCGTTGTACCTTCCGGGCGGCGTGGTTGAGCTCAAGGCCCTCGAACTTGTCTTCCGGGCGCGCACCGCCTTGCGATCTGGCGTCCATCTTGGGGTCGTGGCGGCTTGAGTCTTTCATGACACAGTCGATGACAAAGGCTGCGAGTCCCCTCGGACATCAAGGCGCGATGCCGAGTCCGATGGCGATCTTCAACCCGTTGAGTAGGCCCTCGTACTCCGCCATGTTGTTTGGCCAGGGAAGTGAAGGCGGATTACGTGTCGCATGTGCACCCGAGGGGGAGACAAAGAGGAGGCCGGCGCCTCCGGCTCCGGTCTTCATCGGGGACCCGTCGAAGTACATTATCGACATTCCACACGAGCGGGGCGGTGGTAGGCGATATCGGTCCCACTCGGCGATGAAGTCGGCCAAGACTTGAGACTTGATAGCCTTCCTTGGCGTAGGAGAGGTTTCCCCATGAGCTCAACGGACCACTTGGCGACCCGCCACGAGACTTCCGATTTTGGAGGATCTCCCCCAGCGGGAAGGAGGAGACCACCCATCCGCCACGGGGTGGCGTCGAGTAGTGTCGGAGCTTGCGGCCGGGTGGGGGACCACCGCGTAGGCGGTTTTTGGATCTGCGGGTAGCGGATCTTGGTCTCGGACAACACCTCGGCCCGATAAAGGCGGCCTCTGGACCGGCGGGGTGTGGCCCTCCTCACACTCCTCGGCAGCGATAGCCGCCTTGACTACTGCGTTATTTGCGACAACAGGAGGGGGAGGGAGGGAGCTCCCCCTTCGGGCTAGCGGGACGGCAGATCGGGGAGGCCACAGTGAGGCGGCTTTGAGCTTGTCGAGGGCCTCTGGGCCTCGGAGGTCGAGAGGCTCGGACTTTCTTAGGAGGCGGTAGAGGCGGCAGGCCCTTCTCGTCGGCCATGAGAGATGAGCGGCTTAGGGCATGGCGACCCATGACTCATTTGCACACCCTTGGGTCCTCGATCGGTCCCATGCTCGTTCACACGCGATTACCTTCTCCGGGTTGGGCTCGATGCCGCGGGAGGCGGGGAGGCGATGAACCAGGAGCATGCCTCGGGGACCCCAAAGGCGCACTTCTCGGGGTTGAGCTTGGCGGCTCTTGGCCTTGAGACAACTTTGAAATGCGACCTCAAGGTCGGAGATGAGGTTGTCGGCCTCCTTGGTCTTGACCACGATATCGTCGGCGTAGGCTTCTCTTTTCTCCGATGTGGTCCCCAGCGCCCGGCATGCACGTCACGTGGCCCTGCGTTCCCCGAGCCCGAAGGGCATGCGTCACGTAGCGGTACATGCAGAAAGGGGTGATGAAGGAAGTCGCGGCTGGTCGGACTCCTTCATCTTGATTTGGTGGTAGCCGGAATAGGCGTCAAGGAAGGATAAAGGCTCACACCCGAAGTGGAGTCGACTATCGATCGATCGTGGTAAGGGAAAAGGACTTTTCGGACATGCTTTATTTAGATTAATGTAATCTACACACATCCTCCATTTCCCACTCTTTTTTCCTAACCAATACGGGGTTAGATAACCACTCGGGGTGGAACACCTCCTTGATGAACCCGGCCGCCAAAAGCTTGTTTACCTCCTCGCCAATGGCCTGCGCTTCTCCTCGTCAAATCGTGTGACAGACATTTCAAGCTTGGACCCGGCCGGATGTCAAGGGAGTGCTTCGGCGACTTCCCTCGGAATGCAGAGCATGTGTCAGGGGCTCCACGCAAAGATGTCGACGTTTGCGCGGAGGAAGTCGGCAAAGCACAACTTCCTATTTCAGTCGAGGGAGGCGGCTTCTTCACCGCCTTGCCCGGATGGAGGCGGGTTCGATCAGGACCTCCTTTACTCCGTCGGATGGCTCGAATGCGCCGTGGCGGCAGTGTCGAGGGCCTCGGAGATCGCCACTGACCTCGGCGTGCTCACGCCTCGGCATCGCCGATTGAACACGTGTTAGTAGGAGGAGCCAACGGTGATACGCCATTAGGGCCCGGCATCTTGAGGAGAAGGTAAGTGTAGTTGGGGGACGGCCATGAACTTCGCATCACGCGGGACGTCAGAGGATTCCGTGATAGGTTCCTCGAAAGTCAACCGTAATGAAGGTGATGACCTCCTTCTGCGAAAGTTCGATGGCGTCCCAAAGCGGACCCGGGAGGTCGATCGGCCAGTGAGGGCAGGGGCGTCTACCGGCACTACGCCACGGGAGAGCTCTTGGGCGAAGGCTGGCGGCGCTCTATCCCCAACAGGCTAAGGGTTTCGGGTAAGAGGATGTTAAGGGCACTTCCGCCATCCATCGGCACCTTGGTGAGCCGCCGTTGCCGACAATGGGGTCGACCACGGCGGGTACCGCCACAACTTTTAACACGTAGGGCGGGTGGTCGTCGATCTTTGAAAGGTGATGGCGTCGGTGGACCACGGCGAGGCTAACTGAGGTGGCGGGGTGCACCGAGAATATCTCTCGGCGCTCGCGCTTGATCTGGCGGGGGTGAGGTTAAGCCCGGCCGTCCCCGATGACCATAGAAAACGTCATGGACCTCGAGGGGAACTCCTACCTTTGTTTTCCCCCCCTCCTTCTTCTTCTTGTCCTCGGTGGGGAAGCTTACGATAAGCGACAAGCCAAGTCGCATTCCCCCATAGTATTTGCTTGGCCGGGGGAATTTGTGGAAAGGCGGGGCTTTTGAGCATGTCGTCGAAGGCCCCAGGCCGGGGGGCCTCGGGGGTCTTGCGGTCGACCCCGTGGCAACGATATCGTCCTCGAGTCCACCTCTTTCTTGCCCTTTTTCCCTTTGTGCTTGTTCTTCTTGTTTTTTTCGGGGCCTCAGGTTGCCTCCCCCTCGGCATTGTCCTCCTTCCGCTTCCCTTTTCCGCCGGCGTCGCGGAAAATCGCTCCCCACCGCCTCCTCGCGGAGAGCCGGTTTCGTCGCCACCTCGAACAGCTCGTTGGCGGTGGTCGGCATCTTCGGCCCAACTTCGTGGGCCGAGCTCCTTGCGAGTCGTGCCGTCAAGGGAATCTGCGATGATGGCGGTCTTGGCCACGTTAGGCAGCTCCGTGCACTTCTTGAGCGCTGATGGAATCACGTAATGGCGTCTCGTCGGGCCCTCGGCGGCAGGCTGCGGAGATCCCACACGAATTCCCGAGGCGCACGTATGTGGAAATTTCCCAAAAACCACGACTAGCTCGGACCCGGTCGGCGGATTGTGCGGGCGGGGGAGATGCTCCCAACCAAAGCGTGTCGAATCACCCAAGTGCGGCGGAAGGTTGCGGATGATAAGCCGGTCATCGTCCAGCGCCGCCAAGCCTGGCATGCTAAGCGGTAGTCGTTGAGCCAAACCTCGGGGTTTGTTTCTCCCGAAGTATTTAACAAAGATGGCCATTACGAACGGAGAAGGAAGGAACCGTGCGCTTCGGATCTCCAGTGAAAAGCCTTGTAGCGGCCGGAGGATCGGCATCGTCGCCCGGTCCTCGTCATTGCTCTGCTGCTCCCGCCTTCGCCTAGCGGTAGCGGTCGCATCGGCCAGACTCCGGCTTCCTTTGCGGCGTTGTTGATGGCGTTGCGTGCGTCACCATCGTCGATCTTTGCCTGATGTCGTCCCAGCGCTTCGCGGATCGGCCTTCGCGATAAGGTCTGATGGACCCGAAGCTTCCTTCAGCGTCGTGGGCGCTCTTCGTCCTCCTCATCCCTCGGTGTCCGATGCAGGGAGGCCAGGCTTTCGGCTTCTTTGGACAGCGGTCTCGAGATAATCTCGCTGAATCATCTCGAATCCGTCTTGTCCCCCCTCCGGGGTTGATGGTTTACGGCATCGGCCAGGACGAGGAGGGCAGCCGCCCGCTGACGTTATGACTTCTTGGCGTGGGAAGATGGGGGGCCTTCTCCACCCTCGTCGTTGGCGATCATTCTGTGACGTCACGCAGCGTCTTTGGCGAACGGCGGGGGGCTAGGATTGCGTGCCGCCGCGGTGGGCATGCTCGTGCGCTTCTATCTCTATTAAATAACGTAACGGCGGTCGGTCGCTCGAGCCTGTCCCCAAGCTCCCCGAATCCGCTCGATAGCGGGACGCCGTGGCCTCGAGGTAGCCCGGTGGCTCGCCCGGTCCCGGAGGGCCCGCATGTGCCGGAGTTTGTGGCCCCCAGCCGGGGCCGGGGATGTGTTAGGGTCCTCGGGGTTGCGCCCGCCGGAGGTCGCTCTGTGGCGGGCACGGGATCCCCGGCCCTGAGTCGCCGCCCGTCGTTGCCGTTGCCGCCCTCGCCCGCTCACCGATCTCCACGTGAAAGCATTCACGAGTCGGATCGTTACATGTCGTCTGGGGAGTCGGGCAGGGGTAGCGCAAGGCATGCTCGGAAGGAACCCCACGGGCTCCGTGTCCTCGAGGTAGCGCCCCGGATCGGGTGGATGTGGCGCTTCGCCCAGTGGCGCCCCCCGCTCCTCTGCCTAACCGGGTACTCCTCATAGGCGTGGATGGATCCGTCGGGGATGTCAGCGTCGGGCGCCCCGTGGGCCTTGGCGGCAACGTGGGCCCTCCTCAGGGGCTCCCATGGCCGGTGGAGGCGTACGTTGCGCCGCGTGGCGGCCGCATTGACCAGGCCAAATGGCTGGCGTGGTGGCGATGGCGGCGGCGTCGCCCGGCCACCCTAGCCGCAAGGTCCTCCTCCCGAGCCTAGGCGTCGTGGTGCGTCCGTCGCTTCGGCGGGGGCAGGCAGCCCACGGCGCCTCTGCGGCAATTGGCGGTAGGTCCCCGAACTTTGTCGGGGAGGTCCACGGATTCCGGCCGGGAGAAGTTCCATGTCGTCTTGGACTCCGGTTGACATGAACTCAAGCTCACCAAACCGGATCGGGGTCCACAGCTCCCCGGGCTGGAGTGGAGTGGAGTTAGGGCTGGGAATCCGCCCGAAATGTCGTTCTTTGGCCATTCGAGTTTTTGGCGGGGGAAGGAAAAACACGCACAAACCCCCTACAGCGGCGCCAAGCTGTCGGTGCTAAAACTAGTGGTTCTAGTACCAACGAGTGAATTTGCGTGCGTGCTCCCAACCACGGATGGTGTGCAAGAAGGACACAAGAAGGTTTTTGTATTATCTGCACCAAGGTGCACGTAGGTAGGGTGTACAAGCAAGTGGAGAGAGGGAACTGTCCCAAGTCTCGTGTGAGATGAGTGAGTGTGTGTGTGTTTGTTTGCCAAGGAGATTGCTTGACTTGCTTCCTTCCGATTCCTTGTCCCAGGAAGGACCCCGTCCCCCCTTTTATAGCCGGAAGGGGAGGGCCGGGCTTTCTGATCTGATGTTTGAATAGGAAAGGCGGTGGGCGCCGCCTCATCCTACCGAGGCCTAGGGGCTCCCCTCTCTCCTTGTGCCGAGGCCGGGTGAGGGGCGCCGGTTTTTGTCTTGTGCGGTGCCCCGCCTTTGTCGATGGCGGGCGCCGTCCGTGGAAATGGCTCCTCGTTCTTGGTGAAGGAGGGGGCGTACGCCTCTGCGGGGGCCGGCGTGGGCGTCATGATGGCGTGCCGAGTGCCGTGGCCTCTTGTAGCTTTGACTCACTCCCGGTCCGGGCTCGAGGGCAGCGGCATCGTTCCCCAATCGTATACGGGCGTGGCGCGGCGGATACAGCGCAGGGGCCATCTTCGTGCCCCCAGCTCTGCAGGCTTTGGGTGCAGGTGGCCGGGGCACGGAGAGACTCGGCCCAGGTGCGGTGGCGCCGTGCTCTTGCCGGGATGCGGCATGCTCATTTGGACTTCCCGGTGATGGGACACATGACGGGGTTAGTCATCATCGCCTGATGCTTGAGCATGGCCGCTCTGCAGCAGGGATTGTATGTCGTGGCGTGGGCGCGAGAGAGGTGGCAGGGCGGCTCCATCACTTGCTAGGGAGCTAGCGTCGGCTGACTTGATCCTTGTGGGAAGGCGGGCGGTGGATATACGTCAAGTCGATTAGTCGAGTCCTTGACGAGGTGATGCGGCGATGTCGTCGAGCCTTAGCGAGGCTTCGGTGGAACGGAAGAGGCGGGAATTTCGTCGAGGCAGCTGAGGAGGCCTGAGCGTGAGTGTTAATGCCGTCCGAGGCCTCGGCGGGGAGGGGCTCGGTCGGGGCGGAAAGAGTGGACGCCGCCCGAGGCCTCTGCTGAGGGGGCTCGGTCGAAGTGGAGGCGTTAGTACCCGTCCGGCCTCAGCGGGGAGGAGGCTAGGTCGGGACGGAAGAGCGGAGCGCCGCCCAGGGCCCTGGCGAGAAGGCTCGGAGAGTCGGAAGCGGACGCCGTCCGAGGCCTCTGAGGGGAGGCTCGGGGCGGGCGGGCAGGCGTCCAAAGAGGCCTTGATGAAGGAGGAGGCTTGGATGGGCGGAAGAAGCTAAGCGCTTCGCCCAGTCCCCACGCAATGTGGAAAACCGATGGTGTTGGTGCGCGATTGTTGGGCCTTGGCGGAGCCGTGCTTTGTTGCGGCCTAATTTTGCTTTTTCTTGGGCCCCTAATTGTTAGGAGGGCCCTTAATTTGGTCCCCGACAGGTATTAAGACCTAAAAAGTCACCTCCTTCGCGACCGTGCCATGCTAGTCCCACTACATACGAGGGGGTGGACTACTGAGAGGAACTAATGTAGGCTATCACCTACCTGAGACTACCACACATGTCCGGCATATCGGGGGGTGCACTCGCTTGAATAAACAAACATCTAGACACCACGTCTACATATCGCCCTATCATCTACCCATTATACATATGGATAAGCTATATGAGCAATTACATGAATTCAATAAGATCAAAGTAACTAAACTAGACATATAATCAAAGTAGACAATGACTATTGCAATTAAGAACATATGAATATATTTAAGTAAAGTCTCCCTAATCTGAATAATGAATACAATAAAATAATTAAGAACTAGATCTATTACCGAACTCTCGCTCAGCCAGGGCAGCCAGGGGCTCAGTCCAGATGAAGAACTAGATCTCCTCTACTTCTAATCTAGCTAGCTAATCCTATGAACAAGAAGGCTCTTGATGAACAGAAGGCTCTTGATGCTTGATGGCTTGAGACCTTGATGAATAATGAATTGAAAGCTCTCTCGAGGG
>JADLZL010000111.1:0-45329 GCA_015844335.1 Chrysopogon serrulatus | reverse complement strand
GCAGCCATGGGGTGATTAACCCTGGGAAATGATCGGAGGGAGGGATTTTTTGGACATCAGAAACCCCGCGCGGCCACAGGGGAGATATCCACGGATCGAGAATTTCCCTGCTTGTTTGGAAGCGGAGGGAGGCGGGCGGACGCCCGCCGGGGTGGCAGCAGCGGGATGCCGGACGGCGGTGGCCTCGGCGTCTCGCGACTCCCAGCTATGCGAAGCCCGACCGGTCGGGGAAACGCTCCCGATCTCCCGACTTCGTGGTTTTCTTCCGCGTGGAAAACGGAGGGAAGCGGGCTTCTCTCCCGTGGGGGCGGCTTCCAAAGAGCACGGCAGATTGGCGCGGGAAAAAGCCGCCCGTGGTTTCTCGGCACGGGGAAATCGCAGGGAACCCTCCGGTATCCCCCGCTGCCAAAGTAGCCCTTATATGCTGAGACCTCGCCTGATCGGAGACAGCCAGGGGAAATCGCAGGGAACCCTCCGGTATCCCCCGCTGCCAAAGTAGCCCTTATATGCTGAGACCTCGCCTGATCGGAGACAGCCAGCCTTGTTGTCAGTATTAATCGACGCAAATCATGAGCACGCACGCCTCCTCCAAACCAAACGTATTGTGCTGGGTGCATCATCACGTCACGGTACGGTATGGTACGGCGATAGGAGTGGTACTCATGTCGCCGGCCCTGCCAAGTGAGCCTACTCCGTCTACGTGCAACCAAGGTATGCTTGCTACGACGATGGACGATGGCGCTGAACGCGAGCGTGAACGTGATCGAGCACATCCGAATCTGCCTGACCTGATACTGATCATTCATTGCCTGCCTGCGTGCTCCGCTTGCCGGGACCCATGCTCGATTGCTCGCTCGCTCGCTGCCCTATACGGCCTACTACTACTCTTACGTGTGCTGCTGCGTTTCGCTTTCGCTGATGCGATGCGTGTGCGGTGCGCTCTCCGCTAGGTCCTTGCCCTGGATCTCTGTGTGGCAGCACGAAAATCGCCATGGGAGAAAACTAGCTTGATCTGAGCACCGCGCATCGGCAGAGCTTTCGCGTAGCACGTACGCTTTCAAGTCAGATTGGTCAGGGTTTCATACAAGAAGAAGAAGAAGAAGAAGAAGAAGAAGAAGATGTACAAACAAAGATGGAATACCATGGGCCTGATGAAGCTTTTGGCTCAGGGTTTTGCCGCCTCCGGTATGTATAATGTGTCATTATTCGCACCATTGGTGATGATGAGGCTCTAAAAAGACCTACTCCTCCTTTCCTACTCGAGATGACACATGGTAATATGCGGCATCAGGCTCTGTAGCCTAGCCACATCTGACCATGGATGGATGGATGGCTGAGAGAAACTTTTTTGACATGCCTGCAACTGCAAGTCTGCAATGGATTCGAAACCCTGAAAGTTGCAAGTTTTTCCACTCTCTCTCCATTACATCAATTTTTATCCGCATGTATGGAGCACTAAATATAAGTAAAAAATAATAATTAATTACACAGTTTAGTTGTAAATCACGAGATGAATCTTTTGAGCCTAGTTGGTGCACGATTGGACAATATTTACCAAATACAAACGAAAGCGCTACAGAAGTTTGAATGCAAGTTTTTTGTGAACTGAACAAGGAACAATTTCATTGTTTCACTTGTTAGCTGGAGCCTGGGGCCGCGGCCAGCGGAGGACCAAGGTTCATCACGCAGATCTCTCTCAGGTCTGCAACTGCGACCCATGGCAGCCGGCAGGCAAGCGTGCCATCGTATCCCATTCCATTGAGCCGGGGCCCTGCTGGTGCACAAGTACTGTGCACTCACTCACACATGGCCAGGTCTGCAGGCCCAGTACGTGCCCACACCGTATATTCGTCTCGTCCGTCCGGGGACCTCCCACCTCTACAAGACTACAACTGCCTGCACGGCTAGCTGCCTGCACCTGACACACAACAATGTCCAGCCTGATGATGATGCACGCACCACGCAACATGGCTTGCAGTTCTATGGATGTGCAACCAATGGAGAACTAGCTAGGCTAGGCTAGGCTAGCAATACAAGTGCCGCGGGTGTACGTTGGGTTTAGGATCGCTCGCTCGGCCATTGCCGTTTCGGCGTTTCCTCTGTGTTATCATCGATTGTGGAGGCAGGCAAGGCATGGCCGCATGGGTGGTGGTGGTGCCCATGCATGGGGGCAGGGCAAGGGGGAGTTTGTCGCTGCCTGCGCTCTGCGCGCAGACGAACACACTACTACAGAAACGGGCTTTAGCCCCGGGCCTAAACGGCTTTTAGTCCCGGCTGCGGAGCCGGGACTAAGGTTTCGGGACTAAATGTCCCACCTTTAGTCCCTGCCCACGGCCCGACTAAAGGTCCACTTTAATCCGGTTGGTAACACCAACCGGGACTAAAAGGTGCCTTAGGTGCGCCACACTGTCGCCACTTTTTAGTCCCGGTTGGTGTTAACCCGACTAAAGAGTTTTTTTTTTGCTTTTCTTTTCTTTTTAGTTTTCCATTTAGGGTTTACAATTATATTATTATTATTTTTGAATGCGTATTGTTCGCTTGTTTACGTAGACGCCGCACCAAATTTTTGAATGCGTATTGTTCGGCCGCTTGTTTACGTAGACGCCAAGCACCTATAATTTATATAATTTAGAGCATTACATATAAATATACTATATAACACTATTTATACATTATACATGTCTATAGGTCCATAATATAATATTTACACATATCCATCACGGATAAAGTATATACAACTTAATTGTTCTCCGCCACTCAAGCGTCGTACAAATGATCATCTTGGTTTGGTTTCATTGGCTCGTCGTGGTTGAAGTAGTACTCGCCGGCGGGATTCGGGACTTGGTCGTTAAGAAACCCCGCGATTGTCTCCCCGAATTCCTTTTAGGGCGCACTTCATTCAACACCTTCGCCTCAACCACGCCTCCTTCCGTAGGCATTAAAGAAAAAAGTTAGAGGTATGAATAAGATTTATTAACTAGCAACAAATAAATGAAATGAACTTATTATATATATACATGTTACATACTTTTTTGCGTGCTCAAGATTTGTTCTTTTTTTTTTCATAGACCGTCGAAAATTCGCACATATAGTAGCCACACAAATTTCTGCCGCCCTGGTGGTCGGGCGAGAATCCACTCGAAGTAGGATAGGCTTTGAAAGTGGCGCTTTCAAATGCGACGGTGTTCTTTGCACGAAGCCAGCCCAAACCCTAACAATAAAACGATCATTATTAATTATCTATTACCGAAGTTAAAGAGCTGAAATTAATATTTAGAGATCGAAGTTACCCTTGGATAATATCTATCATTTCTTGGTAATCTTCCAAAGGGTTTTCTCAACGAGTCATAGATTTGCAAATGACATTGCCGTAGATCAATCACAATTAGTATCCAATGATAGCTGCATTTGTGTGTAGGCAAAATAATTATATATCTTCATAATGATCTAATTAATTGGTTTAATAGAATGTACACACGATAACGATACTTACTTAAAGTTATAGGGAAAGAGTATATATCTTTTATCCTTTTGATTGATCAAGTACCTCCGTAGATTTCTCTCCGTCTCAACTCTCCATAAGACATACGGAGTCTCGGGGTCTTTGAATACAATATAAGGATCTACAAATCCAATCTCCTTGTCATTTCTAGCTCGAGGTCCCTCATCATGTTTTTTACGCATATGTATAGCTAGTTTTACGTAATTAGTTATACATATACATGATAAGTTACAATGACATTATTAAAAGAAAGAATCACTTACGCATGTATGCACGATTAGAGCTTTGTCCGTAGCGTCCATGTGGCATAGCTGGTGTAGCTCATTAAATTGAACATAAATGATATCATCACCACGGAAGTAATGATGGTTTCTAATTCGGACGCAGATATAGTCATCTGCTCTTCTGCCACACGCCGCAAGGAACCACTGGTTTAGCAAGTACATCTGCGTGCCAAGTTTGCTGAGGGCCGCAGGGTTGAATAGACTCTTGCCATATTCATATGTCTTCTGCCAATGATCAATTTCTTTTGCACTTTCAATTGCTGCCCCAGCTATCATTTGGGATAAGGTAAGACCAGTGTCCGCAAAAAAATTTTCAAGATCCTCATAGTTCAAACCTGGAGGTATCTGCTTTGGTCTAGCACGTCGATGTTTGAACCATATTCATTCCCAACGACTAGCGGGGGCACTGATTGCTTTGATTGTTCGCCGAGCTGTGCTACACCCTTGCGTGCTCTTTTCTCTTTCTTCTTCTCTTCTTCTAGGGATTTGGTTAGACTGCGATCATAGTCGATAAAGATGATGATTCTTTTCCTGAGATGCACGCCTCTTTTTTTTTTGTTGAGCCTCAACCCTTTGCCGTAGAAGTTCTCGCTTCATGAGAGGTAGGGCTTCTCGGGGTTTTCGCTTGGATTCTCTTTCATCCTTAAGTCTCTTTGAAGAAACCGTCCACATCGACTTTACCGAAGTATCTATTTCTCGCAAAGACTCTTCTCATAGGACAACTTCTTAGGAATGACGGGTTGTTTCTTTTCGTAGGCTTTCTTTTTTTTGGCAGCGGGGCGGCCGCAAGACATTTGATCGTGTGGCCGGCCTCTTCTTCAATGGTGGGTCCACCGGTTTTGGCGCTGAGCCACGTGTGGAGGCGATGGGGCGGCCGGTGGGGGGGTTGGAGCCCGACATGGAGGCGAAGGGGCAGCCGGTGTCGGTGTTGGAGCCCGAGGAGGCGGCGTTTGAGCCCGAGGAGGCGGCATTGGAGCCCGAGGTGGCGGAGTTGGAGCCCGAGGAGGCGGCGTTGGAGCCCGAGATAGCGGGGTTGGAGCCCGAGGTGGCGGTGTTGGAGCCCGAGGTGGTGGCGTTGGAGCCCGAGGAGGCGGCGTGCAGCCCGAGGCGATGCAGCCGTGTCTTGCACTTTGCCTCGTCATCACCCGCGGCACTATGACATGTTGGTGACCACACGTGAAACCAAAGAGGTATATGAGTAAACCGCTAACTAAGGGAATGCAAAATAAAGTTAGTGAATAAATGTATCGTGAAGTTTCATCCGCACCTAGGGTTAGGTTCATGACGAGGAGGTGGTGGTAGAGTATTAGGTGATGCCCCAGGAATAATGATGTAGCGCTTGCGCCAACAAATGAAAGCCTTCTCTGCTTGTCCTAGAGTCTTCTCTCCATCACCTCCTTCTATCTCAAGCTGCACATTTTCGAAGCCTTTGACAACTCTATCCACCGAGACACTAGCATATCCAAATTTGAACTATCGCCCCATGTATTCTTGGTGTCTTCGTAGGGTCGATATGAGTTACAACACCGACAAAGAACCATGATTTGTGGCGGTCCCCTCGTGGAATATGCAGCTCACATGTTGTCTTAGCTTCATGGCGTCATCCACCGGAAAGCGCAGCCCCCCACGTCGTCTTGAATAGTTGGCACCTCCGTGGAAGCGCAACCGCTTTTTCAACCGACCAGGGGCTAATGTTGACTCCAGGCTCGATGCGCGGTTGCCTTTGCATAGAACTTACTGCTTCCTGCACTTGCCTTTTGATTTCCTCGTTCATTCTCTCTTCAAGTGCTTTTTCTCGCTGTATCGCTTCATGAGCCGCTTCGCGTGACTCCATCACCATTGCCTCCAAGCTACGCAATCTCTCTGCCTCCTCTTCCTTCTTTCTTTGGCGGCTTCTATAAGTGGGTCTATCTTTAGGGAAGCCAAGCTCCCATGATATCTCCCCATAGCCTCTTGTTCGCCCACCGTGTTCAACAGTCTCCGGGCGTATGTCATTATCCTTCTCTCTATTTGGTGCCAGGTGCCACTTTCAACTAATCCTCGGGCATAGGCCATTCTACGTCCCCACTCTCTGCGGCTTGTCGCCAGACACTACCTTTCCTGTCTCTAGGTCTAGGGTTCCCCATGACCGAAGAACCAATACTTGGCGCACTTTCGGGCCGGTGCGGTGATTCTGTTTCCATCCCCTTATCAACAATCTCCCTGTTCCGACTTCCGCCACTTGGGAATAGCACTCCAAGAGCCACCCGAACCCAAGTGATGGTGGTATTGCTTGTGTCTAGCATTTTCCCCGATTACGGATCATCCGTGCGACCCTCATCCGAGTTCTTAAACTGCATGCGAACTCATCCCAAAAAGGCCTCAACTTGACGTAGGCCTTGTTGGTGAAATCCGGTGTCCTGGTTATGTGCAACAAAAGTCTTGTGGAGTTTCTTCTTCCAAGCCCGAAATTGTTTGGCCATCTTCTCGCATAGCCCGATTTGAACCTTCGCTTCAAAGCTTCATCCCGTATCGGCGTGAAATGTTGAAGGATATCTAGCCATAGCAATTCCTTGTCACGATCCGAGACATAACTAATAGTAGGGTCATCTTTCCGTTGCCTCCATTCTCGAAAGCACCGATCGGGAGCCCGTCCCCTACAAGGTATCCACAAAGGCGCAACAAATTTCTTTGAATGTTCCCCAAGTACTTGGCCTGTACCCTCGTCGAATTCCGACATAATGTACCGACCCTCCAACGGTTTCTTCGGCCTCGCACTTTTCTAGTACTCCCTAAGTCGCCGCCGATCCGTAGGGCTACACAAAGAAGTATAAAGATATTAATACAAAAGCCATTCATTTTAATTTCATGTATATACATATATATACTAGATTGTAGATAGACCTCATCGATTGTCTCCCACAAGTTCTTCATAATCAATCAATCGACTCCCATCATCTATTTGTTCATTGTCTTCACCTTGGACTTGGGGATTTTGATTGCCGCCGCTGTTGATTAGGTCCATCATTGCCTCATCCATGTTATCATTTGGATCGGCCATTTCTACAAATATATGTGAAAGATGTTAGAATTCAATTTGTCATGTAGCGCCATAAGAAAAAAAGAAAAATATACATGAGAAGGTTAATAAAGTTAATTAAAAGTACCATTAATAAAGTTACATGACATAAAGTTACATAATAAAGTCACATGATATTACTATTATTAATAAAGTTACTTGCCATTCTATTACAATATTACAATGTTACAAAACCTTAGATATTATATGAGGAGGTAAGTAAAGTTAATTAAAAGTACCATTAATAAAGTTACATGACATAAAATTACATAATAAAGTCACATGACATTACTATTATTAATGAAGTTACTTGCCATTCTATTAAAATATTACAATGTTACAAAACCTTACATATTACATGAGCAGGTTAATAAGTAGGAGTCCGATTAAATAAGCTAAGTCGCTAAGTCGCCGCTAGGTCATCGTGTCTTGTTCTTCCTGGCCGCCGCTAGGTCGCCGCTAAGCCGCTAAGTCGCCGAGTCGCCGTGTCTTGTTCGTCCGGTCGTCGCTAGGTCGTCGCTAAGTCGCTAAGTTGTCGTGTCTCATTCGTCCGGTCGTCGCTAGGTCGTCGCTAAGTCGCTAAGTCGTCGCTAGGTCATTGTGTCTTTGTTCGTCCGGTGGTCGCTAAGTCGATAAGTCGCTAAGTCGCTTAGTCGCCGCTAGGTCGCCGTGGTCTCTCGTTCGTCCGGTCCGTCGCTAAGTCGCCGCTAGGTCGTTATTAGGGCGTCGTTAGGGTTTCAAATAAAACGAATAGTTTTGATTTGCCCACGTTTAACGTTAATCGCATGGTTGCATTCCGCCAAGTCCCGCATGGAGATGCTCTCGGCTCGGGCTCGATGGCCGGCCACCACAACACACATGCACGCATTCCGCGGCTCGATGGCGGCCACCACAACACACATGCACGCATTCCGCGGCTCGATGGCCGGCCACCACAACACACATACACGCATTCCGCGGCTCGATGGCCGTCGAGCGTAGACGCAACACACAACACATGCATACCGCAAAAGTTCGCGTGCGGCGCTCACCCCTTTGACGGCGTGGGCTCCTGGCGGGCGTGTGCTCCCCTGCCGCTGCTTTTGGCCGGAGAAAGGACGGCGGCCGGCGTGTGCTCCCCTGCTGCAGTGGCCGAAGAGAAGGCCGGCGTTGGCGGCCGAAGAAGAAGCGCGCGGCTCCCCTGCTGGCCGGCGTGCTCTGGCTGGGGGAAGAAACGAAGAGAGGCGCGCGGGGGCGAGGATGGCCGAGGGGGACGACGAGGCGGCGGCGCGCCTTGCGAAGGCGGCCGGCAGCGCCTCTGGGTGGCTCGGGGAGGCGGCGGGCCTCGATCTCGCCGGAGATCAGAGGCGGCGGCGCCTGGGGAGGGGCCGAGGCGAGGATGGCCGGAGAAGGACGAGGGAGGCGGCGGCGCGCGGGCCGCGGCGAACGGGCGGCTCGGGGTGCTCGGGGAGGAGGAGGGAGGACCCCTCTGGCGGGGCGGTTGCTCCCTGGCGGCGCTGCTCGGGGAAAGGGGGACGGCGGGCCTCTGGCTGGAGTTGAAGGAGACGGGCGGCGCAGGAGATGGCGGCCCGAGACACGGCGGCGGCGGGGCGGGGCTACGTGCGTGCGGGGGTGGGATCGGAGGAGGAAGACGACCCCCCTTAATACACAGGGGGGACTTTTAGTCCCGGTTGGTGGAGAGCACCGGGACTAAAAGCCCTTTTAGTCCCCGGCGGTGGTACGCACCGGGACTAAAGGCACAACCTTTAGTGTCGGTGCGTAACACCGCCCGGGACTAAAGGTAGGTTGGTATTAACAACCGGGACTAAAGGTTCCCCCCGCAGTTTACATGTACTATTTTTGTTTATCTATGCTATTTGTAAATAGATTATTTTTGTTAATTGCATAGTAAAAAAAGAGTGGGTATTAATTTCTTAAAAAATAAGAGTTCTATTTTATTTTATGTAGTTACTAATTTGAAAAATTGGGAACATAAAATCTTTTCATCCCTTATAATAGCAAACACAAATATTAAAAATGATTAGTATTTTGTTAATGCAAAAATGTTTGACTTATTTAAAATACTTTAAAGTAGTTGTATTCAATAGGAAATTTGTTTTTGCATTATTTTAACGTAAATTTTGTTCATGTATCACTATTTATCTTCAAAATCGTGGTATACGTGATATTTACCATTAAATTGAATTATTTTTTCATTCCGACTGTTTACATTATATTATTTTGGTTTATCTATGCTATTATTGTTGCATTACTTTTTCTAATGCCAAATTGGTCTCACATAACTTCTTACTATGGACATGCTTAGCAACAAATACTTCAAGTCATTTGAAATGATATAAAATAAAAAAAACTAATACAAACATCTGAAGTTACAAGTGTCACAACACATACTCTAATACACTCTATTTATTAGGCGGGCACAGTAGTGATCTTCTTTTTGACGTATGTTCCTTGGTCATGATCTTGACGTAACCATGGAGTGTCCTCAGCATTTATCATGATGCTCGGATCTTTGGTCACATTGAAAGGCGTGATTCGGTCATCCCTTTCATAATCTTCTGAAATATCTGACTTGTCCTCAATTCCCACAATGTTTCTTTTTCCTGAGAGAACTATATGGCGTTTTGGCTCATTCGTTGATTTATTGTCATTTTTCCCTCTCTTTTGTTTTGTAGACATGTCTTTCATATAGAACACCTGATTCACATCAGCAGCAAGGATGAATGGTTCACCTTTGTAACCAACATTGTTGAGGTCCACTGTTGTCATTCCATAGTCTTTGTCAACTGTTACCCCGCCTCCGGTATTCTTGACCCATTGGCACCGGAACAAAGGGACTTTAAAATTAGGTGCGTAGTCTAGTTCCCAAATCTCCTCTATGCGGCCATAATATGTTTGTCTGTTTCCATTCGGGTCGGTGGCGTCTACGCGAACCCCACTGTTTTGGTTCGTGCTTTTTTTTATCTTGGCCTAGGGTGTAAAATGTATTTCCATTTATCTCGTACCCTTTGAACGTGAGGATGTGCCATGATGGTTGCCTAGCCAACAAATACAGTTGCTCATCAATCTGGTCATTACCCTGACATTCTTTTCGTAACCAATCACTGAAAGTGTCCATGTGCTGACGCATAAGCCAAGCTTCATTCTTCTCTGGGAACTGGGATCGTAGAAAGTCCTTGTGTTTCTTGACATACGGCTCCACCACGGATGAGTTTTGAAGAACTGTGTAGTGTGCTTTATTGAAATAATCGTCCCCGCACCGATGTATGTTTTTCTTTCCTATCGTTCCCTTTCCGCTCGCCTCCCCTCGTGTCGCGATTCGAAAACACCAATTGGGTCAAGTTCGGGAATGAATTCAACACGTAACTCAATGACCTCCTCTCGTCCCATAGCCCTCTGCGATGCTTCCTTCCGGCCGAAACGCTGGTGAACATATTTCTTCGGGACTCCCATAAACCTCTCGAAGGGAAACATATTATGCAGAACACAGGACCAAGAATATTGATCTCCTTGACCAGATGAACTAGGAGGTGTGTCATGATATCAAAGAAGGATGGAGGGAACACTAACTCAAAGTCGACAAGATATTGAACCACATCATTCGTAGAGCGAAAAAGTTCCAAAGTGGATTGATTGCCTTCGAGAAATTGCATTGAGGAATGCACATAGCTTAACGGTGGCCGACGTATATGTGGAGGTAGAATTCCTCTTAATGCAACTGGAAGCAATTGCGTCATAAGCACATGGCGCTCATGCGACTTTAAGTTCGAAAATTTTTTCTCGGGCACATTTATTATACCTTTTATATTAGAGGAGAATCCAGATGGGACCTTCATGCTTGCTTAAGCATTCAAACATGATTTCTTTCTCTTCATTGCTAAGAGTGTAGCTAGCGTGTCTTAAATATTGGCGTCCATCATCTGTCTTCTCTCGGATGCGGGTTGTCTCGCTCTTCCATGCGCCGCAAGTCTTGTCGTGCTTCAAGTGAATCCTTAGGCTTCCCATACACACCCGTAAATCCTAGAAGGTTCACGCAAATATTCTTTGTCAGGTGCATGACATCGATCGCATTACGGACCTCTAGGACTTGCCAATAGGGTAGCTCCCAAAATATTGACTTCTTCTTCCACATGGGTGCATGACCCGCCGCATCTTTTGGAACCGGTTGGCTGCCCCGTCCCTTACTAAAAACTACTTTCACATCCTTAACCATCTCAAATACATCTTCTCCGGCTTACATTTGCGAGGCTTGCATCGGTGGTCCGCCTTTACCTTTAAAATGCTTGCCTTTCTTTCTAACTGGGTGATTCATAGAAAGAAATCGATGATACCCAAGGTACACGACCTTTCTCGCATTTTTTCAAATATATACTATCAAGGTCATCAAAACAGTGTGTGCATGCATTATATCCCTTGTTTGACTGTCCCGAAAGATTACTTAGAGCGTGGCCAATCATTGATTGTCACAAACAACGATTGCTCGCAGGTCGAAGTGTTCTTGTTTGTACTCATCCCACACACGAACACTGTTTCGCTCTATAAAAGTAGGAGTTCTTCAATTAATGGCCTTAGATAGACATCAATGTCATTGCCCTGGTTGCTTCGGGCCTTGGATGAGCACCCGGCATCATAATGAACTTTAAACTTCATGCATAACCATGGAGGAAGGTTGTAGATACATAGTGTAACGCACCAAGTACTATGACTACTGCTTCCGCTCACCAAAAGGATTCATACCGTCCGTACTTAAAGCGAACCTCAAGTTTCTTGCGTCTTTTGCAAACTCTGGAAATTCCCTATCTATTGCTCTCCACTGAGACCCATCAGCAGGGTGTCTCAACATGTTGTCTACCTTACGGTCTTCTTTGTGCCACCGCAACAACTTTGCATGGTCCTTGTTTTACGAAAAGACGTTTTGCATTTTATGTATTATAGGAGCATACCACATAACCTTTGCGGGGGATTTTCTTCTTATGACGTTCTTCCCCCTCAACATCGCCAGGGTCATCTCGCCTTGATCTTATACCGTGATGCTTTACATACGGGGCATTCATCTAAATTCTCATAGTCGTTGCCCGCGATGCGGGATGCGGTCGTTAGGACATGCATGTATCTTCTGGATTTCTAATCCCAAAGGACAGACGACCTGTTTTGCTTCATACGTAGTGGTGGGCAATTCATTAGGGTTCGGAAGCATCTTTTTTGGATCTTCGATGCTTGTCCAAATGCCTTATCGGATACACCATTCTCATGCCTTCCATTTCAACAACTCCAAAGTTGTTGTACCCAATTTTTTTGCCCATCTTGGGCGGATGGGTATAGTAATTTCTTGTGATCTTCTAGCATGCGGTCAAACTTCGCCTTCTCTTTTTTCACTTTCGCATTCTTTCGGCATCACGAATGGCATCACCAAGAGCATCACCTTCACCAAGAGCACCTTCCTCTTCTTCCTCCCATTCTTTGTATCATCGAAGCCACCGAATTGAGCAATAAGGTCGTTGGCTCCAGTTGTTC
Source organism: Chrysopogon serrulatus (assembly GCA_015844335.1). Lineage (NCBI taxonomy): Eukaryota > Viridiplantae > Streptophyta > Magnoliopsida > Poales > Poaceae > Chrysopogon > Chrysopogon serrulatus. The sequence goes on along the minus strand of JADLZL010000111.1, from coordinate 32,971 downwards.
TTGTTCTTCTTCACATTCTTCCATCATTATCCCGGTTTCTCCATGCTTGGTCCAACAAATATAGTTTGGCATGAAATCCGACTTCAACAAATATGAGTGAATATTTCTAGAGCTAGAATATTCCTTCAAATTCTGACACAAGGCACATGGGCAACGTATGAATCCATCCCGCTTGTTTTCCTCGGCCACTCTTAAAAAATAATGCACACCATCAATGAATTCTTTGGAGCGGCGATCGGCATTGTACATCCAACCACGTGTCATTGTCTGCATTGCAACATAAAGTATGATAAGTTTCTAATTTTTACTACGTAAATAAAAGTAACAAATAACCTAAAATTCTCTATTTCTAATTTTTCTCAACAAGCAAAATTAAAAAAACACCAAAGTTCTCTATTTCTCTAAATAATCAAGAAATTTGGTAGGCATACTAGTTTAAATTAACTAATAAACCCGATCACATATGTATTATTCATACTTAGTTATAATTAAATAATCCTTCAAATGTATTATTCATACTTAGTTATAATTAAGTAATTAACCCGATCTCAGATTATAAACTAAAGTATTATCAAATGTTAATTTTTTTAAAAACTAATTATAATGAGAAACCATAAATTTAATATTTTTCTAACTAAACCAAAAGATATGGTAGACATAATAGTAATAAATGGTGTATACAAATTTTTAGGGTCTTAATTGTAGTTATCTACATTAAAATATTCAAACGATGAAGTGATTGGAGTTTAAAATAGTGTAGAAATCAAAAAATAAAAAACTACATGTATAACACCACAAAATGAGATAACCTGCAGCTAAAACTTGAGAAGATGAAGTTGGTAACCTCTAAACAAGTAAATGACGGCGTAGAAGTGATGAAATGAATGAATATTCGAGATGTGAGCACAAATCAAGCAAGAACCATGAAGAACATGAAGAACAAAGAAGAAGAGTGAGCTCGGGCAGCTCGACCGGGGGGAGGAAGAAGGACTCAAATATAGGGGGGAAGGATTTAATCCCGGTTCCTAACACCAACCGGACTAAAGTCCCATCTTTAGTCCCTACTGGTGTCACAGATCGGGACAAAACCTTTAGTCCCTACTGTGTCACGCACCGGGACTAAAGATAGACCTTTTTAGTCCCGGTTTTTGTAACACCAACCGGGACTAAAAGTGCCCCCTACAGATGTCTGACACCATAGCCGTTGGGCTGGGGACTTTTAGTCCCAGTTGCTGTTACCAACCGGGACTAAAGGTGTTTTTAGTCCTGGGCGCCATTGTTTCGGGAGCTATTGCTCATTTTACCCAAGTGACCAAAGGCCTATTCTATAGTCGTGACAGTGGAGTGGAGCATCTGCGTTCTGCAAGATCCAATCTTGTTGTTTCTACTAGCATATTTTTAGCTCATCAATCATCATCTGCTGCCTTTCCTTTGATCATAGATAGAGAGCGAGCAATGACGTGCTATTGTAGCCCTCCTCTTCCTTCTACAAAAGATTTCTCTCACTTCAATTAATTTCTTTCGTAATTATTAGTAAACTACTAGTAATGTTTTTGTCTTTTGACCTCGATGAAAAATGGTACTACTACAGACAGAGCACGTCCGCACTTGGGATGCAGATTGTCACAGGAGTTGTGAACTTGTATGCCTGTAGTTGTACAACGTGTGGAGGGCCTCAAACATCCAGGAACCGTGCCACATGGATCCAGCAATCAGAGAGATCCTTGCTTACAAACTTGATCGTAAAAGATTGAGTAGATCACGCACTGTGAAACATGTCTAGTCCAGCCAAGTGGTCGATCAGCCGAGATCTAGTACTATTTTGCTCTGTTTCCTGAAACCATTGTCCTGGACGGATTCCATGTTTGATCCTTGTTTCGCTGATTGGATCTCGCGAGCTAGCATGTCTACTCGACCACTTGAACATTATTAAATCCGTTCTCTTTCTGTTTCGCATTTTCTTTTTCTTTCATTTTTTAAAAATATTTTATGTAAAGTTAGTTTTGGGCTCTTTCTGCTGTCTACTACTACTAAACATCTCTTATTTGTGTACTGTCAAAAGGTTAGATATGTCCATGCTCTTCCACTTATTTTAACTTCACGTGTTTATAGCTCAGATATGTCCATGGTCTTGACACCAAACTGCCCAAACATGTTGAGAAAAGGACTGGTGCGGGCAGACTCTCCTTCTGGAGCCAGAAATCTCATCATAGCCTTCAGTGTGGGTCTGCTACCCTAATATAGTACCCTATTGTCAGCTTCGCTGTCATTTTCTAGAGCAGTCAACATCGGTTTTGTACAGCACAGCAGCTGTCATGGTTGTGAGGGTGTGTGTGCGCTCCTGCTGCGGCCCTGCACATGGTGTCAAAGAAACATTCGCACAAGGCCAACACAACTGCTGCTACCCCGGCTTTTATTTAATTAACTTTGATCCATTTTTTATTTTATTTATGCTGTGGTACCTCTTTTTTTTACATCATATTCTGTAGTCCTGTGGTACACTTGGTACTTGCCTTGGTTTTTAATCCGATTGGCTGACCGGAGTTTAGCTACTACTCCAGATCGTTCCCGCGGTTCGTCCAGAACGCACGGGATCAGTGATGACGCCTTCCTTGTTCATGCCGGAGTAGTACGCTTTTGATCTCATCTGATCTGCTGAGTTCCAACTCGTAACACGTGAGAAAGGCCGGACTGCCGGAGGGAGGCCGCACAGTTCGGAGGGGGGCATGGAGCGCCGCAGTCCGCAGGCAACACAGGCGCACAACTTCTGCTTTGCTCCACGGCCGCCGGCCGGCCGGGCCTCAGGCGCAGCGCAGCGCAGGCATGACCGACAGAGCGCGGCGGCCGCGGGCAAAGGGGCCCCGCGCTTTCCTTCCTGGACGGGTAAACGGCGGTTGGTGACAGATAGACAGGCAGGCCGCAGGCCCAGCCTGAGCCGCGCCCCGGCCTAACATCGTCGTGCAGCGCAGTCACCAGTTTCTACTCCTACTCCTTTGTTTAGATGGTGAGAGGAGAGAGATTGAAAAGTCCTGTAGCACTTCGTTTTTATTTGGTAAATATTATCCAATCGTGGCCCAACTAGGCTCAAAAGATTCGTCTCGTGATTTACAACCAAACTATGCAATTAGTTATTTTTTTATTTATATTTAATACTCTTTACATGCGGCAAATCATTTGTGAGAGGAGAGAGATTGAAAAGTCCTGTAAGCATTTCGTTTGTATGTGGTAAATATTGTCCAATCGTGGCCCAACTAGGCTCAAAAGATTTGTCTCGTGATTTACAACCAAACTGTGCAATTAGTTATTTTTTTATTTATATTTAATGCTCTTTATATGCGGGTATAAATTGATGTGATGGAGAGAGAGTGGAAAAACTTGCAAGTTGCAGGTGCATCTAAACAAGGCCCTATAACACTTTTATTTGTATTTGGCAAATACAAACTCTTTATTCAGTTCGTAAAAAATTTGCATTCAAACTCCTGTAGCACTTTTGTTTGTATTTGGCAAATATTATTCAATCGTGCACCAACTAGGCTCAAAAGATTCATCTCGTGATTTACAACTAAATAGTATAATTAGTTATTTTTTTACTTATATTTAGTGCTCCATACATGCGGATAGAAATTGATATGATGAAGAGAGAGTGAAAAAAATTGCAATTTTGAGGGCCTAGCAGGCTAGCAGCTGCCGGCCCCGGCCGGCTGGGGCTAGGGCCTGGTCGCCACCGACAGCCCCCGTCCCGGCTCCACCTGGCTCCACGCAACGAATCATTCGCCCGCAACTCACGTGCCCCGTCGCTTCCGCTGCTTGCTCTGCTGCCGGTGCGGTTGGTTGCGCTCGCGCTGCGTCTGCGACTCTGCGTCTCGTCCTCACGCCTCTCACCTTGTCCCCGCGACGAGCCTGACCGCAGAACTGACACTTGCCGGATCCCGAGACCACCGTCTTCCCACGGCTAATCACTCCTTTTAGTTTGGCGGATTAGTTTAATTGATCGTGCTGATTACCCCTGCCGAGCGGCGTAAAGGCCGCCCTCTACTCTCGCTCCAGCTGGAAGCAGAAGCGAAAGGGAAGGAAGAAAAAGAAAAGGGAAATAAAGACATGGGATTTCTTTCTACGTACGCAGTAGTAATTGATTATTAGGAGGTGGGGATGGTGGTCGCGGTAATCATAGGGGCTCATAAAGGTTGGACTTGTCCGAGCCCAGGCGGGCGGATTGGATTTGGATCCCCGGCGCCGCGACGTGGTGAGCAGTGTGAGCTGAGCTCCTTCTTCCTAGCTCTGCTAGAGTGGACTGCTGCTACCTGCGCTCCCTCTCCTCGTGTGTGCGTGCGCGCGCGCTCCCGCTTTCGTGGGGTCCTGTCCGGCCGGCCTCCTCCTACCTCACCAGCATTTCCCTCCCTTGTCCCAGCTCGTATTAATCTCTGGCCCCGCCCTTCTCTTTGTGTGTGAGCGTGTCTCCGTCGCTCACCTCGGCCACAGGAGGTCTCGTTGATGAGGTGAGGGAGCTGTGTGCTCAGGGGGAGGGGGAGCCAAAGCCCAAGCCAAGAAGCAGCGGCGGCGTCTAGGCTTGGGTTCTGCCGCAAGGTGCCAATGGCGCAGTGGTGGGGCCGGGAGGCGCGGGGCGGCGGCGGCGGGACGTCAGTGGTGGTGAAGATGGAGAGCCCGGACTGGGCCGTCTCGGAGCCCAAGGCAACGGAGGCGGCGGCGGGGGGCAAGGCCGGCCGCGGCAAGAACGCTCGGCAGATCACGTGGGTGCTGCTGCTCAAGGCGCACCGCGCCGCGGGGAAGCTCACGGGCGCCGCCTCCGCCGCGCTGTCCGTCGCCGCCGCCGCGCGGAGGCGGGTGGCGGCGGGGCGGACCGACGCCGACCTAGACGCCGGCGCCGCGCCGCCCGGGAGAGCCCCGCGCTGCGCGCCAGGCTCTACGGCTTCCTCCGCGCCTCCCTCGTCCTCTCCATGCTCCTCCTCGCCGTCGACGTCGCCGCGCACCTCCAGGGCTGGCACCTCGCCGTCGACGTCCCCGACCTGCTCGCCGTCGAGGGCCTCTTCGCCGCCGGCTACGCGTCGTGGGTGCGCGTCCGCCTCGACTACCTCGCGCCGGCGCTGCAGTTCATGGCGAACGCGTGCGTCGTGCTCTTCTTGATCCAGAGCGCCGACCGCCTTATCCTCTGCCTGGGTTGCCTCTGGATCAAGCTCAAGGGCATCAAGCCTGTTCCCAAGGCTGCTGGCAAAGGGTCGGACGACGTCGAGGCCGGCACCGGGGAGTTCCCCATGGTGCTCGTGCAGATTCCAATGTGCAATGAGAAGGAGGTGAGCATGAAACAGAAGCAAACATAGTAGTTTTCGATTCTCTGCCCGATTCCGTTGTTGGGATGTGTTCAAGGTCGCATTTGGGGATTGGGCCTTGAGTGCCCTAGCCGCATTGGTGGTTGCGGAGATCGAAAGATTCGGTTTTCAACCTTAAACTGGGAGAGGACTCGACAGACGGTCGATAGGGTAGTTTTAGATTGGGGAAACCTTGGCTGTAGTGCCACTGGCAGAAAAGCAAGGGGGCTCTCTAGTTCTAGGTATATTTGGGGATTTGGGGATTGGAGTGATGCATAGAAATGGTATGGGACGGTTTCAATTTCTGGCAACAACTCCCGAAAGCACCAGTACATGGTTACTACTTACTACCGACATTTTGGTGCTGTTTTTTCTTTTTCTTTCCTGGAAGTGTTGGTGGGTTAAAAATTCGATTCTGAAATTAGAATTTGTGGTCATTGCTCAAAGAAAAATAAAGCCAGCCTGGGGTTGGGGGACGGATTCTAGAACACACTTGTGTCTATCTTGTTATGCACTTTGGCCACCCAAACACATTTATGAAGAAAATTCTCATGAGTTTGGACCTTTTTTTTTTATCTTTTGCAAAAGAGGACGACCATACATTGAACTGATCGTAGGTTTGGAGGAAACCACTGAAACAAATCTTATTATGTTCATCTTTTTATGTACTAAATTACTACTTCAGGAAAGGCTATGATTAGAATATTTTTTAAAAGTCTTGAAGCAGGGAATTGTCAATTAACTGTGCAGTTATTTAGAACTCTAACAAAATGTCTTATTCCTTTGATTTATATGTTTGCAGGTGTACCAGCAATCTATCGGTGCTGTTTGCGGTCTGGACTGGCCAAGGACAAACTTCTTGGTGCAGGTCCTAGATGATTCTGATGATGCTGCCACTTCAGCACTTATTAAAGAGGAGGTGGAGAAGTGGCAACGGGAAGGTGTCCGCATATTGTATCGACACCGGGTAATTCGTGACGGCTACAAGGCTGGAAATCTCAAGTCAGCCATGAACTGCAGCTATGTAAAAGATTATGAGTTTGTTGTTATCTTTGACGCTGATTTTCAACCCCAGCCAGACTTCCTGAAGCGAACTGTGCCCCATTTCAAGGTTTGGCGGACGTCTTTTGCTTGCATTTTAATCTGAGGACGAGTTCATGTGAATTCAATTCTCTGACTCATTGTGTGAGGGGTTTCCAGGGCAATGAGGATGTTGGGCTAGTTCAGGCAAGGTGGTCTTTTGTGAACAAGGATGAGAACTTGCTGACTAGGCTGCAAAACATAAACCTTTGCTTCCACTTTGAGGTGGAGCAGCAGGTTAATGGGATCTTCCTCAATTTCTTTGGATTCAACGGAACGGCAGGAGTGTGGAGAATAAAGGCACTTGAGGACTCAGGTGGATGGATGGAGAGGACAACAGTGGAGGACATGGATATTGCTGTCCGAGCACACCTCAAGGGCTGGAAGTTTCTGTTCCTTAACGATGTTGAGGTACCTACATATATAACATTTTACTTTATGATTATGTTATATTGTGTTGAGACTTGTGATTACAAATCAAGCTGTGTTGCATGATTATCCTTTCAGTGCCAGTGTGAAGTGCCAGAGTCATATGAGGCATATCGGAAACAGCAACACCGATGGCATTCTGGTCCCATGCAGTTGTTTAGACTCTGCTTTGTGGATATTATTAAATCGAAGGTGCGGACCTCTCCTTACATGCATATTTTCAAAATTTGAATTGTTTAAAAATTGTTGCTTTCGCTTTTTGTTCATGATTTATCCATTTATCCTTTTATATTGGGTACATTATTTCATATGCCAGTGCCAATTATATTTGTTGCCATTTTTTTCGAGAAATGTGATTCCTATTTGACATATGCTGGTTTACGGCATTTCTCTCTCTCCCCTTTTGAGCCTCGTTACTTTTGTATTGTCCGCTCATATTTTTAATGTTGTAGTAATGTTTATTGGCTAAATGTTTCCTATAGGCTATAGCTAAGGCTTGGGTAAAATAAAGCGTGCAAACTAATTGGGCACTTGGGCAGTGCATTTCCATCAAAGAAAATAATATCAAAATACAAAGCTAACCAGTGACATTTCAAGCACTTACCGATGTCTATGTTTTGTTCGTTCTATGGGACTCAATTCTTATATATCCTTTATATGCCATACATAGAAAAACAAATATAATTGCTCTCTGATTATATGCTCAACAATAGGTTAACATGTTTTCTTTTTCTGAAAATTTGGACATTTTTTATACTGAGACTAACCTTTCTCCCCTTTTGCTGCAGATTGGATTTTGGAAGAAGTTCAACCTCATATTTCTTTTCTTTCTCCTTCGCAAGCTTATTTTGCCCTTCTATTCCTTCACTCTTTTCTGCATCATCCTTCCCATGACAATGTTTATTCCTGAAGCTGAGCTCCCTGCCTGGGTTGTGTGCTACATTCCGGCAACCATGTCCTTGCTGAACATCCTCCCAGCCCCCAAATCATTCCCATTTATTGTCCCCTATCTCCTATTTGAGAATACCATGTCAGTAACCAAATTCAACGCCATGATTTCTGGCTTGTTCCAGCTCGGGAGTGCCTACGAGTGGGTCGTCACCAAGAAATCAGGCCGTTCTTCTGAGGGTGATCTCATTGCCCTTGTCGAGAAACAGTCTAAACAGCAGAGGGTAGGGTCTGCACCCAACCTTGATTCCCTTACAAAGGAGTCTTCCAATCTCAAAAATGACTCTAAAAAGAAGAAACACAATAGGATATACAGGAAGGAGCTAGCACTCTCCTTCCTTCTCTTAACAGCAGCTGCTCGGAGCCTGCTATCAGTGCAAGGAATACATTTCTACTTCCTCCTGTTCCAAGGGATATCATTCTTGGTTGTTGGACTCGATCTAATCGGTGAGCAAGTTGAGTAATGGAATACAAGGGGGAGTAATGGGGTATTTATTTTCCTGTGAGTGGTGGCAATGCGACCAAAGAGAGCACTTCAGGTAAAGGCAAGCACGGTACATGATTCAATGCATAGACGACTACACGTGAAGATTTTGATTCCGGATTAAGAGGGTTTATAGTTGATCAGGGATACTTGAAACGGTGAAATGTGGACTGTAGATATATGGCTTGGGACTGTGGACTGTAAAAGACTTTGGGGGTCTAATTCTTTTGTAAGAAAATCATCAGTGGTTAGATTGGTTATTCTGCTTGGCAGTTTACCTTCAAAGGGGGATACTGTTGGGATCCATGTAATTTGGCCAATTGCTACGAATGCATACTGAATTACTGAGACTGATACTTGTTCGTTTCTTGAGATCTCACTTGTGGATAAAGGATTGCAACCCAGAAGAGGGAAGATCTTCTGCATGAGTGCATCAGTAGTAAAGTTAGAACGCCTATGGGCTACGGTTTGTGAATGCTAGAGGGCAAGTACGGTTTATGGGAGGAATATTAACCTCTTTGAAGTATGAGCGATTACTGTTTTTATCCTTCCCATCTGTATTATTCAGAGTTTCTAGCGTTTGGTTTTTTATATATCGCATTTTTCATGGGGAAAAGGCAGAGCTTAAGGACTAACGATCAGGATCAGTCTCTTGTGTCACAACATCCATGAGGGAGTGACCGAGTGGGACTAGTTAAGCAGCATTATTTTCCTGTGCGATGGCGATACTGATTTGCTAATGTGTTTTCCTGGCCGATGGAAGGCCGAATTTCCATCCTGGTTGCTCTTCTCTGTGACACCTCACTCCTCACGTCACGCTGCGACATGACAGGCCCGTCCAGAAAAGTTCTAAGGAAAAAGTCTATTTTAGGTCTCTTAACTTTCGTAAAAGTCTGCATGTCATCCCTGAACTCTAAAACCAGACAAAACATATCCATCAATTTTTAAAACCGTTCATATTACATCCCTCGGCGGTTTTTGACAGTGGTTTTGCTTTTTATTATTTTAGTTAATATTTGAAAAATCATAGAAAATTATAGAAAAATCATAAAATAGAAATTTTAATTTTGTTGGACTTCACATAAGTAGATCTACACAGTGAACATATAATATGTTATACTTTGGTACAAAGTTTTTACTATAGCTTTAGATCCGTGCATTTCTGTAATTAAAATAAATTATACAGTAAAAACTTTGTACTAAAGTATACCATATTATATGTTCACTATGTAGATCTACTCATGTGGATTCCAAAGCAAAATTAGATTTTTCTATTTTAGAATTATTCTATAATTCACTATAATTTTTCAAAAATTCAGCCAAAATAAATAAAAAAGACAAAATCATTGTTACTCTAGTAAAACCACTTTTACTATAGCAAAATCACTATTGAAAACCGCTGAAAGATGTAATATGAACATTTTAAAAGTTGAGGGATGTGTTTTATCCGGTTTTAGAGTTCAGGGATAACATGCAGACTTTCATGATAATTGAGAGACCAAAGTAACTTTTTCCAAGTTCTAAAGCCCGTCTGCTGCCCTATCGCCTAAGAGGCTTTCATAGGCCCATATCACATTGGTCTTCCAGCCCACTTGTCCCGCAGTTTGGCAGGACTCCCAAGCCCTTCCTACCGGCTACTCCGCGCCTCCAACTCCAAGCGCCGCCTCCGCCTCCGCCTCCAAACTCTTCTTCCGCGCGCTGCAGCCAGGCGACCGACCGGCGTGTGAACCTCTCGCTCCCCAGCCCGCCCGTCCGCTACCGCGATGGCTGCCGCTTCCGTTCCACCAGTATCTTCCTCCGGCGGCTGGGACTTCACCTGGTGAGTCCTCCTCCCCTGTCCGTCAACCAGTCTCCTCCCGTTTATTCTTGGCCGGCCGTGTGCCGATGCAGTCAGATTTGCATACGGTTTAGGCACGTAGCTTCATTGCTCAGCCAATTCGCCATTACGATTCGTTTGTGCGGTGCGACTGCTGTTGACTGATGTTGCCTCGTGCTAGCCTGCAGCGTCATGCTTGTTTCGTGTTCGACGGATTTCCTTAGAAAGAAGCTAGCAGTTATTATTAGGCAGAGAATGCCTATGTTTCAATGAATGCCTAGATCAACTAAGTTCAGATCCTCTTTGATGCAAAATCGAAGTAAATACTATGTATTTTATCCATGTGTTACATAGGAAACTGTGCGTATTTTCATGGATGATTTTTGGGGAAAGGTGACTGAACTTGTGGGAATTGGTAGCTGGTAGATGTAGTTTAGCAAGTCCATCCTTATTATGATATCCAGGGACTAGAGGTAACTTAATATCACTATCCATAGCTTTCTTGGTTCCCCGATTCATGCTCTGATCATAATTTGAGATTTGATATTTTTACTGATGTGTACAAACAAACAAACAAACAAAAAGTTGCAGTTACTTATACATGTTACCCCTACTGCCCTACTGTGCATTTTGTTTCTGCTGTAAATGATTTCTGGGTACGTGCAACACTGACATATTGTTTGGCAGTAACCTTGAAGTTGATTATGGGTCTGAGGAAAATGCATCCATAGTCTACAAAACGTTAGCAGTTGACAAGGAGGTGAAGTAGCTGTATTCTAAGTACTACGTACTAGTTACTTCATGAACTCATTCAGTTCTCTCTTTGCCAACGACTTTGCAACTTTGTATTGCAGTTGCAGCCTGACAAGGTGAAGAGGGAGATGACTCTATCAGGCAGCAAGCTAGCCGTGTTAGTATATCCGCTCTGTCATCTTTTAACTGCTGTGTATGCATTACGTGCCAAGGCTAAGACTGAAGTCCTCTTGTTTTTGGGAATTCAGGCACTTTGCAGCCGTAGAGGCCCGGTTTCTGCGAGCATCTTTCAGCGCATTTGTGGATCTTATGGGGCTCGTGACGAAGCTTGTCGAAGAATATGGTGTGGCCAAGGAAGGGCATTCTTGAATCTTGATGAACAAGAACAACCTCATACGGAGTTGATTTTAGTTCGCCTGTGAGCAATTGGGACAGTTTTCGCCAGTGAAACTGCTCTCGATTTGTTTCAAGCTCATGTATCACTGTATTTGCTTGATTGGTCCAATCCTATTAGGAACAGTGAGTTCTTTTCGGCATACTGTTGTGAAAATGAACTTTCTTGTAATGTTAATGCAAAATGTACAGTTAAGAACAGGTTGTATTCCGTTATGAAAAATCGTACGAACACTTCTAATGCTTCGTCATCGCATCGCGTATGACCACCTTTTATTACTACTACATTTAGTATTTTAAGCCCACGATATGGTCAACAGAAATAGACTCGGCCAACTTGATGTGCGAACATGGTGAGCTAAGCTATCGTCTTCTGAGCGTTTGCATCCGTACCTTTGAATATAGTAACTACTGGTCCAAGTTATTATTGCTTTCCGTACCTTTGAATATAGTAACTACTGGTCCAAATTATTGCTTTTTGATCGAGATCAATAGAATCATACGACAGCATATTTATTTTTTTTTCAAACGGGAGATGGTAGCAATAGCACTCCGATCTTCTGCAAATAGCACTAACAAGGACAGCGCAGGACACAATTTATCCACGTTAGGACTTGTTTGGATGTATTCATATTCACCTCAAACCACACTTGTTTGGATATATTCATATTCACCTCAATCTACACTTGTTTGGATGTAATCATATTCACTCCAATCCACACGTATTAAAGTAGATTGGATAGAACTTGAACTATTCTCCACACCAATCCACTCCAACACATAATAGAAAATGGAACATGTACCCTGCTTAACGTTCATAAGCTTAGCATGCAGAGTTCACCCTTGAGATTACATGCATGATGTATCATGTTCCTTGAAAAAAAAGGAACTCTGAAGATATCAACATGTAAGTGATACATGATATCTGACAGCTTATAGTGATTCTAATATATTACATTTAGGATCTCGTATCAAAGCAGTTGGTAAGGACAGTGATATAGCAGGAATGCAGAACCGCATCTGGAACTTTATGTACAGAGAAAAAGATGACTGCTTAGATAACATGGACTTGGGACGCACCGAGAGACATTGTTACGTGATTCTGCTACTGCAATCGAAGAACCAGGCAGTGAAGTGGTAAAGCCACAGAGCAAGTGCTTCACTAGTACACCCTTCATGAAGCCACCATCTAACAATATGCTGATAGCTGGTTGGCACAACAGCAGCCCCTTAGTCATCCTCTAGATCGCTGAAGGATACATCTTCCTCCTCCCCAGCTGCAGTTGGGTTGCCAGTTTTGCTGGGCACAGAGTCCACATCCTGTAGCCAATCGTCCACTTCTTTTTCATCATCATCCTCTGCGGGGTGAAGGTTAGATTTCTCAGTGGGTAAACTCTTGGCCTCAGTTTTCATCACCAACTCTTCTTGAATTACAGATTTGTCAACTATTTCTGCCTCAGTACTTGAGATAGGATGCTTGTCAGCCTCAACATTTGGCACAGGATCAGAAGTTAGTTCTTGGGATGATGGTGCTTCAGATACTCCGTCCTTGTTTTGGATGCTGGACGGTAATAATTCACTCTCTTCTGGTTCTGCAGTATTCCTGTTTTCTGATAACAGCTTGTTCTTTGTCGGTGAACTTTGCAATAGTCCTTCTCTTGCTTCCAGGATCTGTATGATACAGGAGAATTTTAGGAGGGGAAATCCAACAAGTATAGATGCACGCTTCAAGCTCCTAATGAAATAAAAGTGCAACGAGAAACTTCCCTACCAAAGTTACTAATAACAAAAAGAAAAGTATGATTCACCACTTCCATATTTATTATAATGGTACTAACAGCAGTATGATGTGAAAATATGACACTCATAGACTTAGCATGTGCAGTAGTTTATATTAATAATGGAATACTTCGTGATCTCATGTATGATATGCAAATTTAACTATGTGAATTAGAAAGTTTAGTTTAGTTGAAAAAACAAGCAATTAATGAAGGATATCCGAGTACTTCATTTGAAAAACTGGGATCCACCTTTGGAAGGCTTCAATTTTCAGAAATCAAAATCACCCCCATGACAACAACAACATCGGAGATACATCTCCTCAATCTCACTCTATCTAAGAGATACAACCCGGAAATGGACATACAAATGGTTCTAAGTTGGACATCCATGTCCTGAATCTCACTCAGTCTGATAAGAGCTGCCACTTGGAAATGCACATACAAATGGTTCTTGATCAATGAACTTTACAAATGAAGATGACATTTGCATCGAGCGTATCATCAAGCTTTGTGTTCCTACATCGTCTAGTACTAATCAAGCTTTATGTGCTTACATAATTTATCATACAACGGTACCAATTTGGGCAGTTTTGCTTATAACTTTTGTTGCAGTGATAAAGAAGTCACTTAAGCTTCAAGCAAGATAATTTGTAATTGCCATATCTTCACAATTAGTACAAATCTACAATAATAGCATGGATCCACAAGACCCACGGCTAAGTTTCTACAGATAGTGTTAACCTCATCTTAGGATACAATACAATATATAAAAGGCAGGCTAGCCATTTTGTCCCACATGGTTTGATATTTTAGCTAAGGTTGACCCCAGCCTCAGGTTTGTATTAGTCAACTTGAGCTCACACTACTCACAAAGTCACACTGGAGAATGGAATGGTTCATACTTCAGAGGAAGGAAAGACAATAAGCCAATTAAACAAAATGACAGCTATAGGGGATAAGAAAATGGTTTCCAGATAGCATATCTCACATTCAAAAGACCAGTTCATAACACATAAATAAGTAATTTTATTTCTGACAAGATCTATGTAAGTTGTCTTCCAACTCAAGCCTATAAGCAGATGCTTCTGTTTGGATAATTACAGTCCGCATGAACAGCAAGAAACAGACATGATAAAAAAAATAATTAGAAAAAAAACAGAACAAAGGAGAGGCTCAGAGGGAGTATACTTGTGGTGTTGAAAGAATTTCAGCATCTTGCTTGCTGAGTTTTGAATGGAGAAGCACAAAATATATCTTCCAGAAGCACGCTTCACTCATATTGGTAGAGCAAAGCTCAGTCCTGAGGTATGACAGGCTTGGCACAAGGCGCTCTATAGCAACTGCATGTCCATACTGTGCATCTGATAGTTCAAAATCTAAAAACATAGAAGCATATCAAATGTAGGTAAGAAACTGAGGAAATCAATCTGGTATGGTAAGGAACATTGGACATGCATCATACATGAAGGAATGACATGAAAAATTGTGTCAACTCATTCAACTCACAGATGTTGAACCTATATTTGTCAACTCCAAAATCAGCTTTGACCCAGTTGCAAGTTTGAGCAAAAGTACAGTAAACATTGACAGTGTCACACAACCAGTTGCAAACAACACTTCCCCCAGCAAAACCTTTGTAAATATAAGCAAAATATACTCAATTCCAACATAAACAATGATGACTTGAGTCCAGATGCTAAATTAAGATGAACAGACACTCTAGAAACTGTAATTTCAGTAGTAAGAGAATACTGTATTGTAGATAAACAAGCTTAAGCAACTAAAGTCAACCCTCAAATTCTTCCCTTATCCACTACCGCTGCAACAAAATGAGCACACAATTGCACCAAAACAATCGGTTCAGCCATCTATGAATCAAAGCAACAAAATAAACAGTTCAAGCATTACGATCTGATACCACTGGCTCTTACCATCTGCGTGTCGGTCATCAGCAAACAAGGGGAAATCGAGCCATGTCTTTGGATGCTTTGAGATGTTACTGACGAACACCACTACCTCCTCGGTCACACGACCGCCTCGCCCTCTTCCTCCTCCCCTGGTCCCCGGGCCCGAATGGCAGGAACGACGACGCGATCCTGGAGATCTCCGCCACCGCGCCGGCGTTTGACAGCATCGAGATGCCGGTCTTCACCCTGCCCCCGATCTCCGCCAGGTCACTCCGGATCCCGTCGATCCGTGGGGACTGAGGCACCTCCACGGCGGCGGCCGTCTCCTCCTCCTCCTCCTTCTCTTCCTCCCCCTCGGTCTCTCCCTCAACTGGCGGTGGCGCGAGGAAGGAAGCAACGCCCCAGAACCGGCGGGTGAGGGACTCGGTCAGCTCCGAGATATCGCCCTTGACGCCGCGGCTCGGGGTGTCCGGCTGCTCGTCGGACTCCCCGGTATCAGCGCTGGTGGGGTCGGACGCGCGCGGCGGGCTCTCGTCGCCGGAGGGGGACTCGGGTTCATCGTCGTCAGAGTGGGCAGAGGAGAGTGTGGCGGCGATGGAGCGGGCGAGCCATGACATCGCGGCGAGCTTGTGGCGTGCGTGCGGACTGGAGGGCGGCCGCCGGCCGAGCACTGAAGCGTGGGGCGGTAGGTCGAGTGGACTAGCGTGGGGCGGCCGGCGAAGGACGGAAGGAGGTGAGGTCACGTGAGGCGATGATCAGTGCGTGTTCGGCACGGATAGCGATGATCAGTGCGTGTTCGGCACGGATGCATAGGGGCCTTGTTTAGATCACCCCCAAATTCCAAAGTTTTTTTTCACTCTCTCTACCACATCAATTTGATGTATGAAGCATTAAATATAAATAAAAAAAATAACTAATTGCACAATTTTGTTGTAAATCACGGATGAATCTTTTGAAAATTCGATTCGACAATATTTACCAAATACAAACGAAATGCTTCTGAATATCCATCCCCAATCTAAACAAGACCTGGGTACGGATGAAAAAAGAAAAAAAAAATCCATACCCAAATATGGATAAAAAGTCCATATTGGAAATGTGATCCTATTATGTGTTGTTTAGTTATACTCCCTCCGTGGCTTTGAATTTTTTTAGTATATATTCATTTTGCAAATTTAGAACGAGAGAGCATTTTACATGTACTTTACTATACGTAATTTGACCGGGTTTAAAATTTGGTATCATCTACGCCCTTCATACTGATTATAAGTCCATCTAGGCTAATTTCGAAAATAAAATTCATAAAAACTATGATGAGCTTTATTATTGTTTTTCGTGTTAATAATTAATTCAATATATAAGTACTATTCATTTTTCTTTTGCTAGTAATTGGTGTACAATATAAACGTTACGTTGTTTCGTTCGACTGTTTTTGTGCCGTAACAATTCACAAAGAGAGCAGATAACGTTCCATGTTCAGCTTCAACATAACCAAACAAGTATGAGCATATATATATTTTTTTTTCCATAATTGTACAAGAGATAGTACTGACAAATGATCCCATTTTTACCATTCTTTTGACGGAACCAGTGATAGATGGGTAATTTTTTAATCTAAGCAGCTGAAAACAGGGTGTAAAGTGCTTTTAAGTTTGTACTACAATAAAAACAGCTTTTAAACAAAAACACTTGCGGCTTTTAAGTTCTTTAGTTAGCTTTTGGCTTTTGCAAAAGCAAAAACAGATCCAAAAGCCCAACCAAATAAAGCCTAATTGATGTGTCTAAATTTTATCGTAGATAGAAAAATTTAGAGGTTGTACAGTACTTCTGTATCCGCATAACATGAGCGATTAGCACACGTTTAAATCGACACAAAAAATTAGATTTTACTCCAAAGCTATTAATCTGGCGCTGCGCGGCCGCCGTTGATCCTGTATCACGACGGTTGACCTTTTCTTGTTTTTTATGGTTCCTTGAACATCTGGGTCCATTTGTCATTTGTCACACGGAATGATCTATTTTTGTTGTCTTTGTTCTATGCGATGAAATGGGCCTATATGCTTATAAATATAAACATTAGTTTTTTATAAGAAAAAAAAAGTGATTCATTTACAAGAAGAGTACCAGAAGTATCATTATTTATGTGAAATAAAAACTCTTCGATAGTTTTATAATAGTTACGATAGGAATGCGGTAGTATATACTATTATATAATAATTATCTTACACTAGTAGAGACTGGAAAAACGAGCACTCCATACTAGAGAAATTTTTTATTTCTTTAAAATAATTCACTATTTATAGGTGATGAGCTCGTGTTATGATTCCATATAACACCTCAAGTTTATTTTACCTTAGAAGATATGGGAATGTAATTTTTGAATGAATGTACCTTGAGAAGTTGTCAATTTTGTTTTCTCCTTTTTAATATGTGCATGAAATTTGCCACCTTTTTCTCACAAACATGGTTGAGTTTGCACTTGGAAACTCACGCAGTAGCCACGGAACTTCACATATAAATGACATTTTCTTAAAGATTTTTTAAGACTTACATGCATGAGTTCTAAGAAAGTTTCAAGTCCCCAACATCATCAAGGGCACGTTTGTACGTGAGAATCATTTTTGTTTCTCATGTGGAATGCCTAGATCAGTGCCAAACATTTCGTGGCAGATCCGTCAGTGCCGAACATTTCGTGGCTGATCCATTTCGGGGCACAAATGGCTCGAAGTGGTTCGTAAGTTTTGCCTACAAGCGTGAAACACCGAAAACATAGTTTTGCCCATTCCATATATCTTCTCCCCTCTATACTTTAATAACTATACTTTTTAATTAGCCCTTTTTTAGTGGCAACCAATGGATTGTTTTTGAGTTGATCTTATAGTCCACAAAAAATTTAAACTTTTTTGAAGCATATTTTAATAGAAACAACATTCGTTTGTGAATCAGACTCCAACCTACTTCCCAACGACAAAGTGATTCTGATTCATCTTCTGTTTATTGAGAGAATCTAGATCCGAATTATTTGTACGAGAATCTAGATTTCTACTAAACATACACTAAGATAAGTCTAGTTTTGATATTGGCACTGGCACAAGGCTTGCTCCGATAATCCTAACCTGAGAGAATTGAAGAGAATACATGGGTATTTTTTTTTATTTTACAATTCAAAATCCCGTTAAACCTTGGAAAAAATAGTTTGGCCTCCAAAGACAATTACATTTTTTTTCTTGGTGTTTTCATAAAAGCACATGTAAAAAAGGTTAGCACCACCACCCATCCAAGCAACGGCTCTGCAATCTGCATTACATTCCGAGAGAAAAATAAAGTAAAAGCGCTGGTAATTTACACCAGCAGAACATATGTTTTCCCCTCTTCTCTTGGACTAATTTGTCGGACATTGCTTTTAAAAAAAACTAGGAGGATGCCCCGCGCGTTGCTGCGGGTATGCAGTGGAAATTGAAAGAGTTTATAATGGACAAAATATGGTAGAGATTATTTGAAATTTAAGTTGAGATATGAAGAAGTAAAAGAGTAAACCTGATGAACTTTCACTGAACTCACTGTACTGAAAACTGGAGCTGTTCTGCTGCTGATCATTGGTGATTCAGTATCAATGTATAAGTTTGTAATAGATTATTTAAACGAAATTCAAATTTGTACAACTAAAAGACTAAAGTTGATGAACTTTCTCTGAACTGAAATAGCTTCAGTTCCTAAACTCAAAACTGGATTTGTTTTGTTGCTAAACATTGGTGATCCAGTAGCAATATAAGAAGTTAACATAAACAAAAGACAAATTGAATGTCTGAAGTGGAAATGAATTCTCAACTCTAGGCTGCATGTTTTGATTGTTGAAGAAATCTAGTAAGGTATTTCTTGGAGAAAGCTCAGTACATCATTGGTTGCCTTCATTTGGTTTGTTGATGTCGACATCATCTACATGAATAGAGAGATTAAAAAATGTTAGATATTAAAGTTGAAAGTAACTATATAATTATTCAAATAGTTTTGAAGTAATATTGACTGTATCTTCTGCTGCACTTGGTTCTTTCTGGTTTAAATCGATCTTTCTTTTTGCATGTGAGATGCTGTCAAATTATTGAGTAAATATAAAAATTGAGTAGGAAATTTGTACTATAAGAGAGTTAGGACTTTCAATGTGTGTTGCTGATGAACAATAAAATTCAGTGGAGCATTTCTCCAAATATTTACCTGGCATGATCTTTATTTATTGCTACAGCATTGTCAGGTGGAGGTGTGCCTGTTGTTGCTGTTCCAGCATCTGGTTGAGTTTCCTGGAAGCATGTAAAATATTAAAGGTGGTTACTATTAGTATTAGGTTTTAATTGGAAAATTTGTAGGTTTTCAGATTGCTAACATTGTTCAGCTGTGTAGATGGGTTGTCTTTCAATGTTTCCTGAGCATCAATCTTGGAGGATCTTTTGAGAACATAAAATTAGTAGGAAATAATTAGTATAAGAGAGGTAGGCCTTTCAATGTTTGTGGCTGATGAACAATAAAATTCAGTCAAGCATTTCTCCAACTATTTACCTGCCATGATCTGTAGGATGCCTAGCATAGTTTCATAATAGAAAGAACATTATGCCTAAGTTGCTTGTTGTTGTCTCCATATTTTTTTTGACTGGTATATGGTGAAATCAGTTAAGCAACTGCAAACAGGACAATATTTGGTAAGAAAAGGGCATTTTCAAATCTTAAATAGTAGATTAGAAAGTAATCATACATGTGGTTTGAAAGAACAATTGACATAACTACAGTTGGGATAATAGTATATCTTTATTACTGTGACAGAAATTGGAAGAGAAGAAGTTTCGGCCCTTGGGAAGAACTGCTTTTACTGTGAAGAGCGTACCTCTAGCTGAGATCCTTACTATAATGAACATATAAATGCATTGTAAAATTTTAACCAAATATTTTTCATTCCAAGAAGAATCGTCATGGAAACATGATAGATAAAGCAAGAGCTGCAACCATAAACGGAAAAACTCTGGAACCGAGAGCTACCTGACTTGCCGCTGCTAAACTTCAATCATAATAATCCCCAACCCCCAATAGTGTATGAACAACCCTAAATAAATTGGAAGGATCAGCTGATAACCAAAGCAAAATGAAACAGGACTGACCTCTATTTCACTCACCTCTCCTGGGAAACGCAGGAAACCTCTGGAATCCAATGAGGGGAACCAACCAATCATAACAATCCCCAATAGCGTTTGAAGAACTCTAAAAAAATTGGAACGATGAACTGATAATCGGAGCAAAATGAAATAGGGTTGACCTCTGATCGACTCACCTCTCCCGTCAAACGCAGGAAACCTCTAGAATCTAATGAGGGCAACCAACTTATATACAACTGCAAAACATTACTCATAGCCACAGAACATGGACATTAAATTCGTTTCAGTTTTTGATGTTGCTAAAGTAAATGGAGAACGGCGCATACCAAAGGGCTCGATGGTGGTCATCGAGGTCAGCAATACAGCGCTTCCGTTAATGGAAGAATCGGAGGGGAGCCGCCAAAGAACAACACGAATCGACAAACATTGCGACCCACTGGTGGGAAATGTACCTCCGGATAAGTTTGAAACACCGGCGCGCACAGCAGCCTTCAACCAATGGACTGGGACCTGGCTTCGGTTTCGGGCGCGGAAGAGGCGGGGGCGGCGGCACGCTTCAGTTTGGGCCGCGGGGAGGCGGTGGGGGCTTCGGTTTCGGGCACTGAGGAAGCGGCGGTGGCGACAAGCTTCGGTTTCGCCGCGGGAGAGGCGGCGGCGACTGCGGTCAGTTTCCGGTGCGGGACTGGCGTTAGTGACAACGCTCACAAACCTGAGCCCCACTGGCAGTGTCTCCTCGGCACGCTGCACCCGCCCGCGTCAACCTAAGGCCCACTGGTAGCGTCTCCGTGCCACGCTGAAGCCGCACGCGCTCGCTCCCATTGACGCGAAGATCCTCCGTGTAACGTCACTCTTCACCTCTCAACCAATGAGGATGCAGAGAATAGCCTAACTTGGTTTTAAAAATATAGGAGTTATAGATAATTTGTCGGGCAGTGAAGTCGGCAATCTCCTTCCCGGTTTGGCACACAGAGAAGTCGGCTCTCTCCCACCGGTTTAGTATTTTGTCAAGCGGTCTGTTGGAAATTGAAGTCCGCCCAATTTCCTCGACTGAAATTAGACGCCAATAACTGTCACTTGCGTTCGCGCTTGACCGTCGCTGTGCCATTTGTCTGTGTGACTATGTTCTCTTTCCCCGTTGGCTTCAAAATTCCGAAACTAGCCGCCAACTCAGGGCGCTTTCTGGCGTGGCATGATTAGTACAGCCTCAACTGGGCCGTTGATTTTTCTGCCAAGTTTGACACTAGGGTACCAGCGTTGAAGAAGCGCTAAATACAGCCTCTAGGCAACACTACCGTAGGAGTATCCCCATTCCCTTCCGCTAAACCATCAACTTCGGCTGACACATGCGCGCCATCCCGGCACCAATGGGCGATGATGGCCCATCAGCCGCCGCCCGCGCGCTTTGGCCGGCTCAACTCAGAACAGCTAAGCTTGAGATACATCATGCATGAACCCTCCTATCCTGAAAACCGTTGACAAAATCCCTCTCGATTTCCAGCAGAATATGCGCGAATTCTGACCATTTCCCTGCACGGCCCAGCCCCACGCGGCCACGCCGTTCGCCGAAGCGAACCACCGTTAAACAAAGGCCTCGTTTAACGCAAGTTTCACTGAAAGTTGCAAGTTTTTCCACTCTCTCTCCATCACATCAATTTCTATCCATATATATGGAGCATTAAATGTTAGTGAAAAAAATAACTAATTACACAGTTGTGTTGTAAATCACGAGACGAATCTTTTAATCCTAGTTAGACCACGATTGAACAATATTTACCAAATACAAACGAAATGCTACAGTTGCAACTTTTTCCAGCCTTTTGCATCTAAACGAGGCCAAAGTAACACAAACCCATCAACAAATCGTACTTTTCCAAGAGCAGCACCTGGACTTTGCCGCATTCGGATAAAAAAGAAAGAAATGGAGGGATTTTGGCCCGTTCAGACGAGTACACGTACGAAGCCTACATCTACAGGGCAGCCCGGAGGAAACACCCAGGGTTGCCATCATTGTGCTCATCACTGCCCCCCACACATGCCGACGTGGACCGCCTCTCTGTTACTGCTGCTCTATAAAGTGCCGCGAGCCTCATCCCACGGCTCATCACGCACCGACGCACGCCAGCTCTGCAGTAGCTTGTAGTGTTCGTCCTTGTCTTGTCCCCCTCTCTCGCTCTCTCGGGATCCGAAGCAGCCAAGTCCACGCAGCGCGCGCGAGCGGGATGAAGAAGAAGGGCGGCGGCGGCGGCGGCGGGTGCGGGTGCCTTGGCGCGCCGATGCGCGCGCTGTCGCGGGCGTGCGACTCGGCCTGCGACCTCTACGTGCGCGGCATGTCCGGGTGCGCGCGCGGCGTGCCGTCCGGGTCGTCCGCGGGCATCGTGGGCCGCGGCTTCGGCGGCTCCAGCGCCACGTCCCTGCGCCTCCGAGTCAGCTCCGACAAGGCCGACGATCTCGTCCGCGCCGCGGCCGCGGCCAGCAGGCGGCAGCAGCGCCGCGTCGCGGCAGAGCCGGAGCAGGAACGTGTGACGGCGGAGGCCGTCGGCGGCTACGGGGCCGGTAAGATCATTGGCATCGCAGGAGGCCTGCTCAGCTCGGCGGCGCCCGCCGTCAGGGCCCCCGCGCGGAAGAGGCCCGCTGCGGCGACCATGGGCACCATCGCCGAGGACGCGCCGTGCGAGTTCGGCTCTGACGGCGCCTGCGCTGCTCCTGTCTCCTCGATGAAGCCGCCGCGCCGCGGGGGATTCGGCGCCGTCAAAGCGGGGAGCGACGATGTCTTTGCCCGCTGACGCTGCGATCACCCTTCCAGATTAGCTTCGAATCATGTCATGTGTCATCGCACCACTTTTTCTCCTCGTTCTCGTCTCTAGCTTGACGTGTAAATTACTCTATGATAACTACGAGAGCAGTTTGTCGTTAAGAAATCTATGCATGAGTGTGACGTGATTGCTTGCTAGAAATTGTCCACAAGACCCGTTTTAAATGGTCATCGTGCTCATGTCATGCTCATGCACTGGTTAGTATAAATTCAGGTTATAACACACGCAATGGTACGCTGTAAATATGGGTCTGATTCTGCCATCTCCTTCACATAATTAAGCTGCAGCATTCACGCTACAGTCGGTAAATTGCACAACACTTCAGCTATCATTCTATCAATCAATATACTACTATACTGGGCTAGTAACATTAGGCCTAAAAATGGACCTTGTGTTGCCACACATCGCAACGCTAATGCACACAGATTACACTTATACAGATCGCAGAAATCAATGGATTGTTAGATGTGAGTGCCAAACCGACGGCAGGCCAGTTTAGGGCGCCTTTTAAACTTCGGAGAGACGAAGGAAGAACAACATGTTAATGTTAGAAGAGATTGAGGCAAATAAAGAGAAAAATGTAAAAGATAAAAAGTAAGATTGATCTGGTATATGATTGAGGAGATCACCCAATTTTCCAGCAGCGTTTGCAGCGCTGTTATCCATCCAGTGCTGGCGCGCAGACCTCTTGTGCGTTAAGCGTTTGCATAATACTATGTGCATCTCCACGCATAGTTCTTCTCGAAGCTGCACAGTCCGAGACGGCGACACCATCGATCGTCTGACGCTGAAATACAGAGGATGGGCAGCACGCGGTTACCCTGACGGTGCGTGCGGGCTTTTTTCCTCCGCCCGTGCATGACATTTCTCGGTGCTGAGCGCGGCCGCGCAAAATTTTATCGTTTCCTCGGTAGAAAACGCGCGCCGCGCGCTGCCTTGTTGTTTGCGAGCGCTCGTCATTGCCAGCGACGGCCAACGGCTTTCCATGCGTTTCTCAATGATTGATGTGGAAGTGCAGTGCGGTGACCTGGGAGTTTTCTACACTGCGGTACCTGTCAGTCTGCCTGTGCGGTGACTTGGGAGTTTTCCACACTGAGAGCTACCTGTCCGCCTGCCTGCATGCCGCCTCTGCCTGCTTCGGCTTCCCGGACGAAGGAATTGGCACCGTGCCGTGTGGCGTGTGCAGGTCGTTTGTGACGAGTCACGACTGGGGGCTTCCTTCCATTTGTCGAGGATCAGGTGTGAGACTGTGAGTGTGACACAAAACCGTGGATCTGGAAAGTATGTAGAGTGTCATTTTCTTTTGGAGAAACGTCAGATTGGCAAATATTTCAATGGGTGCATGCAATCGATCGAAATCGTCCGTTCGCCGGCGAACACTTGTGCGTGGTAGCTAATAATAAGAGTTAAATGACTCGGCTAAAAGTTTGTCATGAATCTCTTGAACAGAAACAAAATGTCTAGCTGAAGGATGTGTAAAGGAAAACGTGACCTGAAAAGACAAAAAGGCAGGTGCTTTTTTATTAATAAAAAATGCTAAAATAAAGTCTTTGAGTGGTAAAGATGCACGACTATATCTCCTACCTAACCTTGAAAGGAAATTACATAGACCGAGGTCCCAACCTTATCTAAAGGGCCTCGCGCGACCATGTGACACCTCCTTCCTCCTTTTTCCTAGGTCGTTGGTTCTGCTTAATTTGTAAGCCCCGCTGTATGTCTTCACTGCTCAGGCGAATGGAGAATAGTACGTATCGTATATATGCGTGATCGTGAACATATATAGCATATGCGACTAAAAATCATCTGATCCCACACGTTTGAACATTTTTTGTTTGATATTTCATCAAAGAGAAAAATTGCTCTACGGAGAAAAAAAAGAAGAAATTGATCTAGAATTAGCGTAATCGAGTGCATGGACTCGATTCAAGTTTGCATCTGGCAGTGGCTCTGACCGGAACAAATAAAGGCCGATCCAAAAAGGCCCAAACTAGACCTGAAAAGGAGGTTGTTCATGAAGGCCCGGTAGTTGTAGGCGGGCTTGGGGTCACCAGTTTCTCAGGCTATACAAACCATTCCACCCCACCACCAACCCCCCTGTTCTAGCTGGACTGCTGGACCATAGTTCGCACTAGAGGAGAGTTTTTTTAGGAAGCCATTTGGTGCACTTTATTAATCTTGAAACATAGTTACATCGCTCATCAAAACTTCTAAAATATTGCTAGGGGGTTCATCAACCCAATTACATAACACTTTCGAAGCCATAGCCATTCTAGCTAATTCATGCGCTACACAATTTGCTTTTCTATTACAATGCTCAATGGAAATAGAAGTAAACTCTTGCCAAAGCTGGGCGCATTTGTCGTACATCGGAGCGCTCACTGTTGCAGATAAGCCTCCCTGCTTTACTGTCTCTACCACTTCATCGCAATCTGATTGGATCAGCAAGCGGCCACATCCCAATTGCTGTGCTAAAATCATACCTTCCCTGAGCGCCATGGCTTCGGACATATGAGCATCAAACACATGCTCATAGTACTTTGCTGTAGCAGCCACGAAGGATCCCCATGCGTCTCTGATCACCGCCCCGGAGCTTCCTGTACTTTGTTCGACAATATAGCTCGCGTCAACATTCAAGCAGAGAAAATCTTCTGGCGGTTTCTTCCATCCCACCCTAACTTTAGTGTTTTTGTTCTCTGCCTTCTGATAGTTCATTTTCAGAGTCGCAATGGCCAAAGCTGCCCTTGCCGGATTCTGAACAGTGTCTCCATGCACTAGCTTCCTTCGTTCCCACCATATATACCATCCTCCAATTAGGATCAATTCGGCCAATCCCACATGATTCAAATGCCCAATCTTTTTTGACAGTCTCATTATCTCCGCCATCAGTACCGAGCTGGAACGATCAGTCTCGATGAACTTGCTTATTTCTTCCGTCATTCCCATCAGACGCCAAATCTCCTTTGCTCTCTCACAGGAAAACAAAGCATGCTTAATGTCCTCACACCCTTGTCGGCATACTGGACAGCTGCTTTCCTCCCCTATATGCTTATTTGCTAAGATACCTCGACAGGGCAAAAGGCCATGCAGAATCCTCCAGCCGAAATTTTTTATCTTCGCTGGCACTTTCATCTTCCACAGGTTTGTCCAAACTGCTTCACTCCCTGATACTCCTGCTTGCTGAATCAAATTATTTTCTCTGAATTTATGGAGCCATTGGTTGTGATATGCAGATCCCACTGAAAAGTATACATTTTTATTCAAGTGCCAAGCTGTCACATCTTCTCTTCCTTGGACAGGAGGAATTTGAAGAATTCTGTTTGCATCCACTGGCCAGAAAATGCTAGTCATCAAATCTTCATCCCACCTACCCGTAACTGGGTTAATCAATTCATCCAGTGTAGTGACCAAATTGTGACCTCTTAGTGTTACAACCTTCCGATTATGACTAGCTGGAACCCAACAATCCTCCTAGATATTGATCTGAGACCCATCTCCTACTCACCAAACATTTCCCTTTCTGAAGCAGTCTAACTCAGCAAGAATGCTTTGCCATGTAAATGAGCTCCCACTCTTCTGTTTGGCTTGTAGTAATTTTCCATCTGGATAGTATCTAGCTCTCAAGACTCGTGCACATAGTGAATCTGGTTCAAGTAACAATCTCCATACTTGTTTTGCTAGTAGTGCTCGATTAAAAGTTTCTAAATCTCTGAAACCCATACCTCCTCTCTTTTTTTGGGATACATAATTTCCACCAAGCTTTCCAATGTATTCTTCTGTGATCATCGTCATCACCTCTAGAGCAAAGATAATTAGTGTTTCCTCATGGAGGTAAAGGAGCTGAAATATTATCATGACTTCATGAGATTAAAAAAAACTTCTAGTGTAGATGACACTAGTGTTAATCGAAGTTATTTGACACTCCAAATAGCCTAGGTCATGTTGTATCTTATATCCTAGAAATTGAATGTTGGTTTGAAAAAGTTTCATTTTTCGTGCGTAAACCACAAGACCATTTCGAATAATAATTTTATGGAAAATCTTCAAATGCTTCTAATGTTGATCTATGTTTTGTAAGAAAATCAAAACATCATCTATGTAAACTATAATGAACGAAGTATATGGCAAGAAGATCTCATTCATAATTTTTTGAAATTCAGATGGAGCATTTTTTAAACCAAAAGGCATGACATTCCATTCATAATGACCAAATGGGGTGGTGAAAGCAGTTTTATATCTATCTTCTTCTTTAATTTGAATCTGCCAAAATCTAGATTTCATATCAAATTTAGAATATACCTGAGATCCTTGAATTCTTCGAATCAGATCATGTTTGTAAGGGATTGGATACCTTATCCACTGCAAAGCTTTGTTGAGGGGTTTGTAGTTGATCACCAATCTCGGCACACCTCTTTCCTTTTCAGCAGCATTTTCTACATAGAAGGCTGCACAGCTCCAAGGCGATGAGCTTTTTCTTATTAAGCCTTTCTTTAAAAGCTCATTAATTTCAGATTTACAAATCTCTAAGAGCCTATTATTCATTTGGATGGGTCTAGGAAGGATAAGATAATATGCCTATTGAATGACTGCGGAGTGGAGATATAGGTGGATAGCGGAAGCGAAAAG
Source organism: Chrysopogon serrulatus (assembly GCA_015844335.1). NCBI lineage: Eukaryota > Viridiplantae > Streptophyta > Magnoliopsida > Poales > Poaceae > Chrysopogon > Chrysopogon serrulatus. The sequence continues at coordinate 5,482 of JADLZL010000111.1, read as the reverse complement.
AGGACATGTATGCAAGATGATATGCAGAAGGCAAGATAACTTAAACAAAAAACATAAACATGAATGTAAAGAACAATAATTAATTGAACTTAAATACAGAAATTAGATAAACATAGACAACGAACATAAAGATATAGAACAGTAAATAGATATAAATATTTTTTGTAATTTTTCAATGATAGATGCAGATCATAAACAACACGTAGAACATAAATAACAAAGTCCTGGATTATATTAGGTACCTTGATAGACAGAAGGTGAATCCTTCATTGTAGTACACCAGGAGAACTTGAAACACACGAACAAAGTACAACACTTGTTTACAAGACTCTTACAAGACTCTCACACTTGAACTCAGATGTGAGTTCTTTATTTCACACTACTACAATATTAGGTAGATAAGAAAGATATTTCAAAAATGTGGACCAGCCTTTGAGGTTAAAAATTAGAGAAGTGTGGCACAAAGAAATGATGGAGCGTAAGAAGAATATATTCTTCTTTGATTGGTATGAAAATAGCCAAATCAGACATTTTGAGGAACTCCTCAAATCAGGCTCTCAACAAAAGGATGAGATTGAATCTGAGTCCGACATTCTTTCTGCTTCCGCTATCCACTTATATCTCCACTCCGCAATCTTTCAATAGGCATATTATCTTATCCTTCCTAGACCTGACCACCTGGGTGCACACTCTGGTATCGGAGCCTAGGTAGCCCGAGCTCCCCAAGCCATCTTCTCCGAACGGGGGGGAGAGGGTGTGGTAGTAGGCCGTAGTCGCGGAAGATTGGTCGCGGAGATCCCCGTAGCGTGTTGGTAGGCCGTAGTCGCGGAGATTGCTTCCCTCTGATAAGAGCTTGGATTGACCCGTTGAGCAGCCTGGTTCGACCCGTTGAGCCTTTTAGCCGAAGTGAGGCGTTGTGGCGTGGAAACGTTGGATTTTTCAGTGCTGTGTTGAAACGTTTGGATTTGCTGCCAAGCTCAAACCCAGAGGAGTGAGTTGATCGTAATTGTGAGGTTTTACCCTGCCGTTGGACTGGAAACCATACACCCTATAGGTTGATCTTAATTGTGAAGTTTTACCCTGCCGTTGATCTTGATCTTAATTGTGAGGTTTTTACTCTGCCGTTGGACTGGAAACTACCCATCTAAACTCCTTTGTCTTCGTATAAGATGTCTTGGTTAGCAAAGACTCTTAGTGCTTCTGATAGGTCTGTAGCCTCGTGTAGCAGTGATAAGTCGGTTAAGACTATGTCTATAAAAGATGCATCATCTAGTCTCTTTAAAGAATCTTCTTTCATGCATGATGTTATATACTTTAAAAATAAAAAAGATATTGATTTTGCTATGTACGAAGATAGCTCCTATGAACCCCCAATCTCTACCTTTGAAATCAATGTTTTTGAGGTTGACAACCCTGATAGCTCCTATGAACCCTCAATCTCTACCTTTAAAATCAATGTTTTTGAGGTTGACAACCCTGAATGCCAAACAAAGGGTGTTTCAACCTTAAAGAGGGAATTTCAAATAGATAAAGAACTTCTTCGTAGAGATAGCTCTTCCAAAAATAAAGCCAAAAAAGAAAGATATTTCAAAAATGTGGACCAGCCTTTGAGGTTAAAAATTAGAGAAGTGTGGCACAAAGAAATGATGGAGCAGAAGAAGAATATATTCTTCTTTGATTGGTATGAAAATAGCCAGATCAGACATTTCGAGGAACTCCTCAAATCAGGCTCTCAACAAAAGGATGAGATTGAATCTGAGTCCGACATCAAGGCAACCATGATGAAACAGGTCTCTAAAGAATAGTCTACCAATGGAAGGCAGAAAGAATCTGTTCATCCACCTTCTGAGCCCATGCAATTAGAAGCCAACACCAAAGGAGAAAACATCAAGCCTTGTCCTCTCAAAAATATATCCAAAGTCACGCATGATGAACCTATAGACCACCATATAGAACGACAAAACCCTTCAGATATATCTTTGCATGACCCTAGCCAACAATCAGGCTGCATAGATGTCGGGACGAAACCCAATCAAAGTGAAGTAGAGGTAAACCTCCCATCTAGCCTTCATGATGAGGTTTCCAATACTCAAATAGTTGTCTCGCCTTGTGTTCCACAACCAGGAAAATAAAAGGCTATGGGATCTTCTATTCCCAAAAGGCTCATCAATAAGTTAGCTAGTGAGCTAGAAGACCTAAAGATCAATAAAGATATCAATCAGATTTCTGATAAAGAAAGTGGAGATGATATTAAGGAGATTAGATTCTTCAAAATAATGACCCAAATGGCCATATCAAGAAACTTTTATCCGAGTTCAACATATGCAGATCTTCATCTAGGAAAGTGGCTTCATACAGCCAAGGTGACATGCTTTGATGGTAAAGAATTCTATCTTGATAGACACCAAATTCTTACCATATGTCATCAAATATTTATGTCTGCCAAAGCTTGCATGACGAATGAAGAAAAGGAAGATACTCATAGGATTGTCATAGGGCTTCCTAGGCAGTCAATTGATTTGAAGAACAAGAACACATTAGACTCGGAAGGAACAAAGATCTCTTCTTATCAAAATCATATAATCTCCTAGATCCCGATCGAAATTTTTGAGAGAAAAACATATATCCGGTTTTATCTTCCCCATTCATCGAAAAAGACAAAAAAATCCAATAAAAGAAAAAAGGGGACAAAGGTAAAGACCATAAAAAACCGGATATAGAAAAATCTGTCCAAATAATACAAATGATAGGATCGAAGCTATGTTATGATCCTAAAAGGCAGTTCAAAAAGCAAAAGGCTTTCAACAAAAAAGAATTTGAGAGACGGTGGCAATCAATTTGGCTTTCAAGATCCCCGTGAATCCGAAAAGAGGAGTTCACATAAAATCTATAAAAGAATTTATAGCAAAACAAGTACCTTTAAAAGAATTCCAAAGCACCAAAGCTTGGTTTTGTCTAAGTACTTTCAAAAGGGTCATAAGACCTCAAACTGCTATAAATCAAAAATAAGACAGGATATCCAAACCATGCTTGATTTAGGATCTAAAAAGATAGTTCAGACCAAAGCCTAATTTATGGTATCACCAAAGGTAAAGATATTTCTGAAGAAAAAGGCTATGAAGATGATGAGCTTTATCAATAAGATACCTCGAGGAAGAACCAAGTAAGAATATCTTTGTTCTTACTAATCTAGAACAATTTGTTCTAGATATCTCCGACTCTATACAGAATCTAGAGGAAAAAAGGGATCAACTTTAAGAAATTCTTATCGGAAGTACAATATGACAAAGAAAAGTCGGCAGATGAAACCCGAACAAGAGGTTCGGATCTACGTAAAAAGCTTTCCAATCGTATTGAGGACCCGGAGAGAAGAGAAGCAAGCAATTAGATCTTGAAGACCTTCTGAAAGAATACAATCTCAAAGGAAGATCTAAGGAACCTCAAAGGAAAGGTACAAATCCTTGAACTCTAGAACTTTGATAATAAGAATGATATTCAGGAGGAAGGATTAATTGGATCCATAGAAAGATATTTTAAGCAAAAATGGTATGCTGAAATTCTATACAAGTTTCATGATGGTTTCAACTTCAGATACAAAACTTTGATAGATTCGGGTGCGGGCGTAAACTGCATCGAGAGAAGGTATTGTTCCTTTCGATATTTTAAAAAATCATCCCACAAAGTCCACGCCGCCAATGGCAACCTACTCCAAGTAAGCCACAAGATTCCTGAAGTTCATGTGTGTATTTCTAGAGTATGTCTTAAAACATCATTTTTGCTCATCAAAAACCTCAAGCAAGGAGTAATCCTAGGAACTCCATTTCTATCATTAATACGACCTTTCATGGTGACTGAGCAAAGTATTCAATTCAATATCAAAGGCAAACAAGTAGAATTAATGTTTACTTCTCAGCCTGAAGAAACTATGCTTAATCATCTAAAAGAAGCAATCTATCACAAAGAACAATTTATTAGTGAGGTTGCTAATGAAATTAAGAAAGTAAGAATAGATAAAACCCTTGAGGATCCTAGATTCAAGGTTAAAGCAAAAGCCCTAGAGAAAAAATTTCTCAAAGATATATGCTCGGATCTTCCTTCCGCCTTCTGGCATAGGAAGAAGCATGTTGTTGCTCTCCCATATGTATCCAACTTCAGTGAAGATAAGATCCCTACAAAGGCAAGACCCATCCAAATGAATAATAGGCTCTTAGAGATTTTTAAATATGAAATTAATGAGCTTTTAAAAAAAGGCTTAATAAGAAAAAGCTCCTCGCCTTGGAGCCGTGCAAAATTTTCTATGTAGAAAATGCTGTTGAAAAGGAAAGAGGTGTGCCGAGATTGGTGATCAACTACAAACCCCTCAACAAAGCTTTGCAGTGGATAAGGTATCCAATCCCTTACAAACATGATCTGATTCAAGAATTCAAGGATCTCGGTATATTCTAAATTTGACATGAAATCTGGATTTTGGCGATTCAAATTAAAGAAGATAGATATAAAACTGCTTTCACCACCCCATTTGGTCATTATGAATGGAATGTCATGCCTTTTGGTTTAAAAAATGCTCCATCTGAATTTCAAAAATTATGAATGAGATCTTCTTGCCATATACTTCGTTCATTATAGTTTACATAGATGATGTTTTGATTTTCTCACAAAACATAGATCAACATTGGAAGCATTTGAAGATTTTCCATAAAATTATTATTGAAAATGGTCTTGTGGTTTCTGCACAAAAAATGAAACTTTTTCAAACCAACATTCAATTTCTAGGATATAAGATACAACATGACCAAGTTACGCCTGTTACTCCTGGTCATAGAATTTGTTGATAAATTTCCCCCGATGAAATCAAAGATAAGAAACAATTGCAAAGATTTTTGGGATGTTTGAATTATGTTTCAGATTTCTATAAAGCATTAGCAAAAGATAGGAAGATCTTAACTGAAAGGTTAAAGAAAAAAATCCTCCCGCCTGGACCTTGAAACATACTTAGGCAAAGTGAAATGCAGATCAAAAGTAAGGTCAAGAGATTGCCCCCGCTTATACATTCTAGATCATGATGCATTCAAGATTATTGAAACAGATGCTTCAGATTATGGCTATGGAGGAATCCTAAAACAAACAAAGGATTCCAAAGAGCAACTTGTCGTTTCACCTCGGAACCCGGAATGATGCTTTCGAAAAAAATTATTCTACTATCAAAAAAGAGATATTGGCAATCGTAAAGGTTGTCTCAAAATTTCAAGGGGAACTTCTCAATCAGAAATTCTTATTGAGAATAGATTGCAAAGCTGCAAAAGATGTTCTCTAAAAAGATGTGGAGAATTTAGTCTCCAAACAGATATTTGCCAGATGGCAAGCAATATTATCATGCTTTGATTTTGATATCGAGCATATAAAGGGAGAAATAAACTCACTCCCCGATTTTCTATCCCGTGAATTCTTACAGGGGATATGGCACTCAAAAAGAGAGTTATCA